>JADLIF010002096.1:0-97013 GCA_016648015.1 Steinernema khuongi | reverse complement strand
TTAACTTTGTTTCTGTAGGGTCTAGGCTCTCAAAAGCAGTCTGATCGCGAAAAGCCTACTTTGAAATTTGTCTACTTTGAAGCCTACTGAGCCTACTTTGAAATTGGCGAGGATCCAGGGTGCACCACATCTTCGCGCGGATGGTAGGCTCTCGTTTCATAGAGCATGGAAGACGGGGGTTTGGGGTTGTTGGGTAGTACCACGGGGGTTGTTATGTCAGGACCAAAGCTAATTATAGAACTAGGCATCCTGCAATCTCTCAAGCAGATTCTCGACTCGACAAAAGCGAATACCGCCGACTTGGTGAGTTCTCCTTCCAAGTCAGCGATTCTCATCTTGAGACAGAGACAAAAACGTAGACATCAGTAAACTTGAGAGATTGTAGGATTCCATGGGACCTCCCAACCGTGAAGATCAACAAACACATACTTCGTCTTCGACAGGTTGAAGCGAAACTCGTCCAGGATCTTCTCGACGCTCCGCATGACGTCGACGAATTCAACGCGCATAAACCGAGCCTTCTTGGCCATGTTGGGTTCAAGCAGTCCGAACGGACGGTAGTTGATCGTAGTCGTCTTCGGCCGCTCTTCTGAAGCTTCGGAATCCTTGCGCCTCTTAAGACCCATACATACTTCTGGCTCAATTCGAGCATCGCGAATAACAAATAACATCGCGAATACAAAGCTGGAAATAGGGAGAACCTAACATCGCTACTTGTAGGTGTGCAACCGACCGTCCTGACCGAACCGACATCCAAATGAGTGAAGTCTGTCTCGTTCCGGTCTCTAAAGGCCCTCTGCTCCAAAGGGTCATTGTTGAGTGTGAGGACGCAGTACACATGTTTCTACGGGGAAAACAGTAGGTTGCCCTCACAGGAAATGTCACATATTTCGTTTATCATAAAGTGGGAGACATAGTTTGTTTATAATGAAGTAGGTCCGCTCATAAAGTGGGAGACGGTCCGCTTGTTTCTTCATAAGATGGATGTAGAGGCAGAGGGTCTTGGCAGTTGTACTCCCAAATTCGGAATATAGAAAGCATAAGGTCGACTTGCAATGAAGAGGGGCACAACGGTCGACGACGTGTCTTGAGAAGGTTTAAACAACGCACAGACTCTCTTGCACGCTTGAAGCACTGAACGTGAAATGCCAACCACTGCTTTCCGATAGGACCTGAACAATGTCAAGATCAAGAATGCATAAAGGGTTCCAAAATTAGCGCTGAAGAGCAGTGCGTAGGAGATAATCACCCGAGCAAAGGGCAGCCTGCTGTTGTAGATGAAGAACACGTCAACGACGAGTGGCAAACAGCCAATAAGGAAAGTTGTTACGGTAATGATCAGAAGGTTCTTCACTATCTCCTTCTGCAGGAGCAAAGTCGTCTTGGACATCACGCTCTTCTTGACCCAGAGCTCGCGAATACAGAGTCCGCCAAATAGGGTGACGGAAAGACCAAACAAGCCGAAGACCGCGTAGAAGAAGTACTCGACAGTCGCGAGTTTTGGTCCTTCTTGATAACAGAAAAGATTTCGCGTGTCTTTGGGAAGCTCTCCTATGTACTCGCTGGTGGGCAGCCACACAGAACAGAACAGAATAGCGACAAGAAATGAGGCGATCAACTGAAGCACTGCGCAGCACAAGAAGCCCCAGAATGTGTGGACACGGGCGGCTGCATCGGGGAAGGCCAGCGTGACGTAGCGATATATGAAAGTAGGGATAAAGCCAAAGCAACAGTTGATCACAGTGATGACAAGCGCAGTGAAGTGCAGAAAACGTTGGAACTCTGTCGCCAGAAAGTTGGAAGCCAAGCCATCAATGCGGAAGCACCTGGCCGGCATCAAAGGGAGTGGATGGCCTAGGGTGTAGATCAGGTTGCCGAGGAAATTCCACACTAGCTCGTTGAGGATGAAGTAGGAGACGGTCCGCATATATTTGGGAGTCTTGGCGATGATTATGTAGAGGCAGAAGGGCTTGGTCAACATGCTTCCCAAGGCGGTAACGTCGAGCATTCTGTTGTAGAAGAATGTCACCTCTTCGCTCATGATAGCACACGACTACACTAAAGTAAAGTGCCTCTAAGTGGTGACAATAGGCTGTCGCTTGGGAAATCACGAAATTAAGAAACGTATTAAGAAACCTTTGAAAGTTGTTTCTCAGACTCCCCTCGAACGAAAGAGTTCTACCCCGTCAATCATTGAATGCGCTTATGGATGATCAACAAGGTCAACGAGATGATCATCTTGATTTAAGTTCACTTCCTATCGCCGCTGGTTAAAGATTACGCGAGTCACACATGTTTTGACGATAAAAACAATAGCTTCTTGCTCTTACAATACAAACCCTTTGTGACAGGTGACAAGCGAGGTCGCCGATATTCATACGACAAATGTTAGTTTACTCTACAGAAGGCGATTCACACAGAGCGACACAGAGAACGATTCAATATCTCACAGCCTTAACAGCATTGAACAAAGTAACCGATGCCGAATATCGCATTTCTTCGTGAATTCTTCCGTGAATTCCGTGGGGAGCGTGGACAAATAATCGACTTTCCCGTGGGTGAATTAAACTAACACGTTCCAGCCACCCATCAGCAAACCCACCAGATCACAAGAAAACTGGGAAAACAGGAAGTGACGTGATATAATGTTTATTGCACACTCTGTCATTACCTACTTCTTCTAGCACGTAAATTTCATAAAGTAAATTTATGTTTTGCTAATTAGCATAGTTGGTATTGTGGATAGAGCACCTCTTACTTCCGGTATCGGAGAATATCGCGTGCGGAGAATTACGCGTAGAATCACTACTGACTGGAACCGTCGGTTTCGCAACACCGATACAAAGTGGTGGTGTTAGCGAGTTTTTGTTCTAAAATTTAACTTTTTCACCTGAGGTCTTTTTCACCTGGGGGCTTCTTTTCACGTCACCCCTGTAATTACCTACTTCTCCCATAAACAATTCGCTGAATGGTAACATTCGACGCGACGACTGTCGATGACGCATGACGAAGTTCAGAGTGACGAGCAATAAGAAGGACACGACTGTCGCAGCATTAGGAAGCTTGCTGTTGTAGACGAAGAACACCAGAACAAGGAGAGGCAAACTGCCTATAAGGAAGGTTGTTACGGTAATGATCAGAAGGTTCTTCACTATCTCCTTCTGCAGGAGCAGAGTCGTCTTGGACATCACGCTCTTCTTGACCCAGAGCTCGCGAACACAGAGTCCACCAAGTAGGGTGACGGAAAGACCAAACATTTGAACATTTATTACATCCGAAATTTTACAATTTGCCATGACAACGTCGCCATCCCATTGGTACTGTTCGCTGGCGTTGATATCATCCCTTATGTGACTTCATTGCTCTGTCATGGATAGATGTTGGCACAAACACCACCCTTGGATTTCCTTCATTGAACCTTTTTGGTCCAGTCCTGGCACTGCCGCTGGAGGTTCTCAGATCCGCAGCCTCTTTAGAGTCCGACGCAGAGACCGGCGTCATTGCACCGTCAATGACCCTTCGGAGTTCCTGAGTACACACCAAATTCTTCGTAATTTTATTGCTACTCAAGACATGCACACCAACAGCAAAGGGACGAGATCAAAAAACCATGGCAGAGCATTGGATGCAATGATCTCAGATATGTCTCCGACTGGGTGAGTGACACCATCTTCAACTGCTGCTGTAGCCCTTGTTGAGGGGGTTGCCTTCACTTCCGGTGCCTCCGAGTGCGATTCAGTAACGTCATGGTAGGTCCAAGGGACTGCCGAGGCATAGAGAGCACATTGCTTCTTCGTGACATAGTTTCGCTGGTGCTTCTTACAGCCGAATGCCTTGGTGAAGCCCGTCACCTGCTGCGCCATCGCATTCATGCGTATCTGAGGTCTTGGATGCTCGTTCGTTCTCATCCAGCTCTCCTTCTCCTCGGGCTTCATGTTTCCCTTACAGTCCACGAACTGTTGGCCGATGAAGAACCACTGCTCCTCGGAGTAGCTGGCAACGTCGGCCAAGAGCGCCTCTTCTTCGGTGACTCCAGGCGGACGCCAATCGAAGAGCGGCAACTTCACAGGACCCCTTGCGCCCCTTCGTGTCCGGGCGTGTCCGTCTTCCAGAGCTCTATGAAGCAGGCGAAGCATAAGGCGAGTGCTTTCCACGTCCGAGAATCCCTCGTCTGCCTTATCTTCTCCGTTAGGGCACTGAAGAAGGCGATAAGGAAAATTAGTCACAGCTCCTTACCTTCTTCTCCTCCATGCAAAACTGATCTTCGCCATAATAGTCGATATAGCACTTCTGCGCGCCTTGGTACTCAGTCGTGTTCTTCACTCCTTCCAGGTGTGGATAGAAGGACATCTGTTTGTCAGTGATGCCCAAGCCGTGGAATAACTCGTGTCCTGTCGCCCAAGCCAGGTAACCGTACTTGAATCCGGCGAGCAGTTTGTGGTTGTTCAGCAGGTAGATGTAGCCGGGGTACAAGTGCTGAGAGGAGGAAGATGAAAGGAAAAGGGAGAGAACTGACTTACAACGTCATTTCCTACATGCATCCCGTTGAATTCGACGATACTGTGCTCGTATGACCATGGATGTGACCATGGCATCTCAGAGCCCATCCCAGAGTAGAAGAGCTTCCGGCGCGTGACGGCGTGAGCTCTGGAAAGCATTTCTAACTCACACTTGTCGGTTGTGTTGTCATTGAGTAGATCATGGTCGTAGACGTCCATCATCTGCTGCAGCAACGTCAGGTTACGGTACTTCTCCTCTATTCCAGCGACGATCTTGTACCCTCTGAGGTAGTCGACTAGAGCGTCAGCAGCTTGGCCATCCCAGGGCAGTTCCTGGAAATGAAATGGATCATCTAGATATGTATACCCTTCAATACTTCTCGAATCATTTTCTCAAGCTCCTGAAGCATGTTGTCCTTGAGTATAGTGAAGTTTTCCGCGACTCCAGGGTTCAAATCTCTCGTGCTGTTGTACATGGTGTGGGCAAATAGCACGTTACCGTACCCAGAGAATGCTGGACCCTTCAGTAACAGGCGATAACGCTCGAACTCGGACTCTTGCTCCTGAATACGACTATGGTGACTAGGGGACATGTCGTTGAGCGGGAGAGGACAGATAGGAAAGCCGGGCGAGATTACAGCAACTTCCAGCTCACCCCCCCCCCCCTCATCGACATGTCGAGCTACTTACCTCATTGCTTTGGGCAATCTTCTGCAGCTTCTTCAATTGCTGTGGCCGTTCCCAATATGTCTGACCCAATATCGCCTCCTTGAACTGTGCCGGCGTTAGATCATCGTATGTATGTGTCGAATACTGAGTAGATGCCGTATTGCAGGTGGGGAAATTCCTGGTAATAGCCGGTGAAGATTCCCTTCACGAACTCGTTTTCTATCGCGTCGAAGGAATCAGCGTATTTTGGATTTCCTTCTGAAAACAGCCCATTGACTCTGTGATGCCCAATACCGGGTTACCATATTGAACGGAGTAATGGAAGCCTATTAAGTAATACGTCCTTTCAACTTGCACATCTTCAGCCCCGCTGTCAGGGAGGAAACGGCCGAAAGCGATCATTCGGCCGAAGGCAACGCCGATCTTGAAGTCATTCCTCGGATCCAGAAAGTCGCTCTCTTTGATATCGATATCTCTAAATCGGCATTCCGCCTTGTCCTCTTTGCTCTGAAGGTGCCACTTCGCTGCAGCCTGAAATGGAGAGCTATAGTAAAGCAGAATCATCCACGGAGAACGCCGCAACATCAATGAAAATCTCTTCCAAACAGGATATAAGATCTCTCTCGTCTCGGAAAGGTCCATTCCTCGGACAGAGGGTCCCAATTGTGGAGGGGCACCTTGGAGAATGCCAAAGAAAGCTTACGTTGAAGATCCTGTCGACAGACTTCGGTCGTTTTGTTCTACTCAGCACTTTCACGGTGTCCCGCAAAAGGCCATGAGACCTCTCCTTGCGGATTTCTTTCATCACGGGGCCCTCCACGCACACATGACGGTAAATGTTGTCGCACGCATCTACTGACCGGTTGAACACGTCGGCGAGGTTCGACAGGGATGCGTTGCCGTGCACTGCTAAGAGCTGAGAAATTGAAGAGTTGAGTAATCTGTGGTGGAAGGAAGGACTCACCAGGACCAGCAACGCAGAGAGCGATGTTTGGACCATTGGGAGTACGATCGGACGGACGATTGAACCCTGAACGACCGGAGTGCACCTCTACAAACGATGGACACGACTCTGCAGACCTATGAGCCTCCTTGCCTTGTCCAGACAGAAGACGATGTCTAGTGTCTCATTGTCTTAAAGTCTGCAAAGCGCTTCATGCAGACCGGAGCGAGTCTGGCGTCCACGGGATGCAGGCGTCAGAGACATGGTTCCAGAGGCCCTAGCACAGGCCAACAGTAAAACGGTGTGGAGGTGTTGAAGGACTTCTCGTCGACGAAGAAGGACGGATCATCCGAAGTACGATGTTTACCCGTAATTACGATGCCTACCCGTCTCAACATACCCCTTAGCCTCAGTGTAGTCTTTTCCACTCCACATATCACAGTATTTCCAATTCAAAGTGTGCTTTTTCACGGATTCTATCAGCGCCTCACTTTGGGAAGCCTTTCAAGTTTCGTTCTTAGGACAAGAGGCTGAGAACCCAAGCATTCGTTCGGGGAAGCGCGAACGCTATCCCCACACTCAAAAATTTAGCTGTTGGCCAGCTCCAGCTCGGAGCTGCCACACGGGTCAGCCGGGCGCCAAAGTGCAATGGCCCAGCCTCGCCATGGGTCGCCGCCTTCATGATCACGACGAGACCCCAGCCAGGTAAGTTTATGAGCCATCCCTCGCCGTCGACCTCATTCCGAAGCGACCGTCTCGTCCGAGCGGTGCGAGAGAGCGCAGACGGACAGAGAAAAATACTTCGTTGCGACACCAAACACCAACGTTCTTTGCCTTCCTTTGGCATTTGTTATCGCCGCGGCGACAGCGAAAAACACATTTTCCGGCAAAAAGATGGTCACGAGACGGGTTGCCCGCAGAGCTGGCCGCAATTCCTCTCGTAGAATGGGTCCGGGCTCATGACTGCTTGATAGCCGTCGCTGGGATTGCGACCACACACATCGCCGCGGGCTGTGTGATGAATTTAGGGAACCGACGTCGGCGTTCTCGACTTAAACTTTTTTTTTGTTTAACGTTTGAGACTGTCCGACCTAAAACTCCGAAACTGGGTTTCGCGGTCGTCGACTCTTCGCCTGCCGGCTTCTTTACACGATCCGGGTGCGAAACGCGGCGTGCGCTTCCGCGACTCTCGGAGCGTTCCAGATTTCCGCGTTTTTCTAATTCCTATTTGATACTTCTTGGGTTGCAGAGTCACTTCCGGCCTTGACGTCGTCATGGACGTCGCTGGAGCTTCGTTCGGCTTGAGCCAGAATGTCCGCGACGCGCTGCATCACATCTTCGAGACGATCATTCGTCTTCCCGGCCTTCTTCTGCTGGAGCTCTGGCTCCGGAAATTCGACGTCAACATCAAGGAGATCACGGAAGAGATGATCCAGAACACTCCGCTCTCCACGTATCTGGACATGTCAAGGATTCTGGAATTCGTGCATACCAGGAACTTCGACCAGTCGGCTGCTACTATTCTCAGCTACTCAGGTATCCCACTTCTTTTATTGGAAGGATGAATCGAAGCTGTATTTGGAAGCGAGATCTGTCTTGCTCCATAATTCAAACAGAGTGGAAGGGAAGAAAAGCTTCTTACAGGGCGAGAATTACGGGACATGTGCGATTAGCCAGCTTGACTAGGAGTAAGGCCACCAATCGAAGATTCATAGATAAAATCGGGTTCGAGATCTTCCTTCTACCTTAGACCTCAACGATATCATCTCTTTTCAGTGCTTCTTCTCTGTGCAATGTTCCTCATGCTCCCGCTGGGCAAACTGGTACAAGTGTATCTCCATTCTCTCAGCCTGATGCTCTTCGGCTTCGCTCACTACATGTCCATTCGATACGTGCAGCTGGAGCAAACTTCTGATCCGGAGCTGAAACTTGACGACTTCGTGAAGTTAGAACGCCACGGCTTCCATTTCTTGGCTCAGGTATCGTCATCCCTTCTTCTAGGTCCTTCAGTAGCAGTTTCAGCTCATGCTGAGTGTCGCCCAGGGCGTGCTTCTCCGAATGGAATCCGACGTGGGACGTGTCTTTCTGGCGGTCTTCACCATCCCTATCATCGCTAGGATGTGTGGCTTCCCCGTGACCAAACTTATTATCGCCCACAACGTCGCCTGCTCTGCAGCCATGCTCTTCATCTGTATCTACGTGCTCAATCGAGTTCCAGCACTTCTACTGTCCATCCGCCGTGGTTATCGGCAACTTCGAGCCATTCTCATCGTTAGAGGAATAGCCATCGGTTAGTAGAAGCCCCTTATTCATCCTTGAAACTGTTTTTAGGGGCGGTTACGGTATGGAGACGGCTCAGAATCGCCGAGCTTTTAACCTCTGCCTACTTGACCATGTTCTGTGTTCGTATGTATGTAGAAGTCAGTGAGAATGATCGCCACATGGGGGAAACCTTCTCGATCATGATGTCCGCTATTGCTGAATGCACGAGGTCAGTACGGTCTTCATCTCATCATTCTTCTTAGGCTGAGCGATTCGATGATTTGGAACTTAACACTTTTACTTCCAGCACTCCTCTCAGCCTTCTTGCCTTGGCTCTAACCGTGAGCTGCGCATGCAAGTTGATCGTCAAGGCCGCTCAATTGACCGTTGGAGGTGTCCACGATGAGCGCCACGTCCTGGCCCACGGAGGATGCACTGAAGCCCTGACGCTCGTTCTTCTCTGCTTCCAAATCGGCATACTTGGCATGCGCATTGAGCAGAAGGTGTTTCTGCTCGGCTTGGTCTTGTTTATTGGTATGCGCCTGGCATGTATTCCGTCACTTTACGTCATCGTTTCAGTCATGTCAGCTTTACTCCAATCGCTTTACGAAATCTTGGAACCACAGATGCTGGCTCTTGGCGCCATGCCCAGTGCTCCGAGGTCTCGACACATAAGGACCATTTCCCTAGCCGGCATCTTAATCCTTGGCCCTATCGTCCTTTCCGGATCGATTGCTTCCTTCCTTCCTATCGATCTATGGTAAGCAACGTTTTCCATGTGGGATACTTGTAAGTGGCCTTTTAAGGTGTGTGATAATCGTTTCCAATTGCGTCCTCACTTCGATTCGAAGTGTTTCCACCACCATTGTTTACTCACTCACTCTTATCGACAACCGCGCGGCCGAGCCTTGGGAGCGCTATGACGACTTTGTGTTCTATACCCGGATCACCACTCGCTGCGTCGAACTTTTGCTGGCTCTCGGTGTCGTGGTGTACGGGATCGTCGCCGCCCTGAACAAGCAGTGGACCGTGGCAAGCATCGTGGTCCTCATTTTCCACACCTATTTCAACGTGTGGCGACGAGTACACAACGCCGTAAGCATGGTCAAGGCCAGGCATACAGCCACGAGGAACATCGACTCCTTGGACAAGGCTACCAAATCTCAACTTGAGCAGCGCAAGGACATTTGCCCCATCTGCTTTATGGATCTGATTGAGGAGGTTTGCTTGGAATTCTGTAGTGCTGCTGATTACAGTACTCTTGTAGGCTAGGATAACTCCTTGCCGCCATCTCTTCCATGGTGCCTGCCTACGCAAGTGGCTGTCCGTGAAGAACGTGTGCCCTTTGTGCTACCAGAGCCTCGTAATCGAGAAGAGGAAAAGGAGCACCTTGGAACACTGTCCCGAGATCCGCGATGCGAACCAGTCCGAAAATCGTAGGTGAATCTCATGGTCCATCGTACAAAGACCGTGTAGAAGACGAGGAACCTCGCGGAGTCGACCTGGAGGCCCCACTCCTCGAGCACCACCGGAATCGTCGGAGGAACACGGACGAGGCTTCCTTCAGCAGCGAGTGGGACAGTGAGTCGTCCTCCTCCATCGGAAGTGACTTCACCATCAGTATCGCCGGTCGTTCTCTGGCGAGAAGGAGATTCATGAGTGTCGGTCATTGATTCTCCGCCAGCTCTGTACATAGCCTTTCCATATGTGTCATCTTCACCGGAAGCAAGTTAGTCAGTCGACCCTACCACCGTTGATCGGACATACGAGTATTATTTATTTCACCTTTGTTATGCTGTATTTACACGTGGAGAGTTCTAATAAATGTATTTTGGTCGGTGGCGTGGTGATGGAGTTAGGTTTCTTTCCGAACTGTATCTTTATCGTTTTCCGCTGGGGCAGTCCGCGATTTTATCTCTTTTCTGTGTGTCCAGGAAGTCTAAGTACGTCCGAGCCTTTTCTTTTTATTGGCCTGTTACCGTAGTCATCCGGAGGGCGTCGTTATCTTCCTCTCTTCGTTTTTCTGGGCTTGTTTGTGGTTTTATTGCTTGTATGCGTCTCATCGGACGATTCAGCTTAGAAGATTCCCCTTCTCAATCGGATTCTCAATTTAACTTGCTTGAGATATGCTCGAAGTATCAACAGTCGATCGATAGCACCTGATAGTCCATTGCCTTTCTTTCCACGTAGAAAGGGAATACTCTGCACCTTGCTTCTTGGAGCTTTATTTCTGGCCTCCCCTTCGGTCTTGCATGTCTTGGGTAGCGTTCGCCTTCTTCTGCTAGCCGAGCTGAACCGTCTATGACTCTCTTTGTTTCAGTTTCCTTCCAAACAGTATCATGTGTGCTCGATTGTGTTCTTTCGTCAGTTATCTTGTGTTTACATCTTCTTTCCAGCCTTCCACCAGCGGTATTGACACTGCTGTCTTTTTTCACTGTACTCTGTGCCTTGATATATCTTCCGTCATTTTTCGCCCCCTTTCCATCTTCCTCTTCCCCTTTGGAACATGAGCTTGTGCAAAAATAGAAAAAAACGTAAAGGGCGACGTTCTCGATCTAATCTCCGCCAATGTATTTGATTTGACGGGAATCTCGTGATTCGACAACAGTGCAACTTGGCGAACTTTGATCGGCAACATCTTAGGGCGCTTTTTGTGTTTTTTTGTTGCTAGTGAGAGTGACGGCATTGAAGAAGGAACCCGCCGCAGGCCTAAACACATCAGCTCGACGAACAATTTTCCTTCTCTCGGTCTCTGTTCGCTCGCCTCTCGTCGCCTGCGCCCCTTTTCTAGGGCTGTCGGCGGCGAAACAGCTGAGTGTGGCGGCCGCTCCGCCTTCTTTTCCGCGGCTACGTTGGTTTTCGCCCTTTTCCGTGACTCGGCAACTCGCGGCCGTCGTTGTTCGCCAGTGTCCTTCCTCCTCTCCTTACTGTCAAGGCCTCCTACCCTTAACTTCTCTTGTTCCAACTTCCATTGAAGCATGACTGGAGCCAGGTACGGTATGAGCCATGTTTTGCTGAAGAAGCAGCTGATGGCCCAGAGGATTACTGTAGGGATGTAGCGCCACTGTTCACTGCATGTTCTTAAACGGGACTGATAAAGGGCTTGAAAACCTGTGGGTGGCTAGGTTTCGTCGCAAGTCATTGGGAGCTGGGAGCCCGGCAGCAAACATCGATGAATGTCGTGTCGGCGCGGGTGATGGCTGAAAGGAAAGGATGGAGGACGTGCTCTCCAAAGGCACTCATAGTAACTATCGTCAGGGTTAAGTGCGAATGGGGTTCTGTAGGGGTTGGTTTGTTTTCGAATGCGTATTTTTAATATCTATCGAGGAGGATGCCTTATAATGCATGTATTTTCAGGCGCATCTTAAATGGCTCTCTGCCGTCGTATTTGGTCGACGGCGACGTCGAAGTCCTCCAAGGCGCTGCTCTCGACGGCTTCAGTGCACAGCGCCCCCTCGAAGACGAAGACCACCGACGTAGTCGAGGACAAATTGAAGAATCTGCGTCACATTCCGGAGTTCCCGTAAGTTCTTTCGTACTTTTCAGAATGATGCAATTTGTGGGAGGGCTTGTAGGGAGGCTTAAATCGCGCGCTCTCTGAGAACATTCCAAAAACATTTCCGGAAGATTTGTGGTCCGCGTAGGAGGCTTAAATCCAACGCTTTATGTTTGTGTGTCCTTATGAGCCCTGGGCTGATCAGACGCCGGCGAGTTGCGCTAATGTTTATGGGGCGCCGACTGACTCCGTCGACGTTGGCAGCAGTAATAACAAAGCCTCTCCGGCTGGTTGCTGGTAGTCGGTCGATTGCCCGCTCGTCTGCTCTGTTTGCATCTATCTTTCGACGACGACGAATTGGGGAGGTCGATTGCGTCGACACCGCTGTAGAGCTACTCGCTTGCTCGAGCGAAGGACAAGGTCAGATTACCGTGACCATCTCCTGCTTGAGCTGTTTTGAGCTCTCAAACTCTGCATCTGGCCTCCATCTCAGTGCTAGGGAACCGTCCGCACAGCGCCCTAGGACTTGTTTTTGTTTACTATCGCGAGAAAATAAGTTAGTATGTTTTGAAACCGCGGGGATAGTCCACTTAAGACGAGGAGGGCGCTCGACGGTTACGCGTTCATTGATCAGCTGATCTGCTTCTCTCCTTCTTTGCTGCGCCACTCGTTTTGAAGAGGGACTGTTTTTGGTGTGTGTGTGTTTGGGGCTTTATTTTTCTGTCCCACATTGATGCCTACCGTATCCCGCTTGACATTAATTGCTGATATGACGTGTTTCAGGTTGATCTACCCCGACTTTTTGCAAACTCCTGTTTGGGGACGACGAAATGCTTTACGAGAACGACTTGAGCGTGCGGACATGCTTGAAAGGCGCATGCAGCTGGACATTCCCGAGTTTTACGTCGGTGAGTTGTTGGGGTCCACATTAAGAACCACAAATACCTTGTGACAAACAAGGTTTTTGTTTTCTTCCCCTATGTCGAAAATAGAGGGGATGGGCTCATGTTATTTTCTTTCCTGCTCTTTGGTGGCGAACCCTTAACGAAGGATGCATGGTGTTTTATTTAGGATCGATCGTTGCTGTGACTACGTCCGACCCTAATCTCGCCAATCGGCAAAATCGGTTTCTCGGAATTTGCATTCGCAGGGAGCGTGAGGGTCTCCAACACCAGTTCACCCTGAGAAATGTGGTCGACGGTTTGGGTATGTTCAGTACCTTCTGCTAATGATAAATGATGTCTTACCTTCTTCAGGCGTGGAAGTCATGTACGAGCTCTACAACCCCACCATTTTGAAGATCGAAATAGTCAAGTTGGAACGTAGGCTCGACAACGACCTATCGTACCTGGTGGACGCGATGCCCGAATACAGTACTTTCGACTTTAATCTAGAGCCGATTGCTCACCCTGCTGGAACTCCCGTCCCCGTGAACACGCAAAAGGTAAGTACATCGTAGAATGCGGTCACATGATTGCGTGACGGCGACATTGTATTAATGGGTTTTACGAAGCTGTATCAGGCTATCTGAAGTAGTCGGATTATTGGTCGGTGCGGGGGGTGACGCCTTCATGAATGCTTAAACCGATACTTTTTGAAGCAGAGGACCCTATATCACGGTTCTCTCCTTTGAACTTTAGCAAGCTTAGGGTCAAATTCCCCTCAAACGAATTCCTTTTCGCTTTTTTTCCGATGGCTACGTGCGGGAAACTCGAACGCCTGTGACTTTTGGGTCATCTTCCCCCGAACGCATCTATCTTATCAGCTCGATGCCTTTTTCTTCTTCCCACCCGTTGTCACTCCAGAGATGTGCTCACCTCACCCGTTTAGGTCAAGCTGCGCCCTCCGCCATGGACTCGTCGCTGGGAACTGTTCGACTACAAAGGAATCGAGGACTCGTGGACTCAGTCCACCCCCTACTACAAGCGGCGCTTCCACAAGACCCGAGTGAACGACTATCGGAAATACGATTTGATCGCCGACTACCGCGCGCACAGCAACGAGCTTGAACACGAATTATCGGTCGAAAAAGAGATGGCGCGCTTCGAAGCCGAGCGTCACCAGTCCGGAGCTACGCGGCGCCGCATCCTCCGCGCGGCTAGCCAGCCCGCTCACTGAAGAAGGACCGAAGTCGTGTTTAGGTGATCGTTTTTTGTTGAATGTGTTGTTGATTCTGTTAAAGGATGATTTTGCCTTCTTGTGCCGATTCTGACACTTATATCCGTATGGACGGGTCCTTATCTTTCAATGGCATTGAACCTTACGTCAGCCCAGTGTTTAGATCAACCCTGGCCGCTGCTATCCTGAGATAGCGGTCCTCCAACCATCCGCCGCCATCACTGCCAAACGCAGTTCTCATTCCGGTGCTCACCGAAAACACAAAAGTCAAAATGAAGTCAAAGTAGAGTCACAAGGGCAACTGCTGTCGAAGGGGTTTGTACTTTGGAGAGTCCAGTGGCGACGGAGAACATCAAAATCACTCACAATCTGAACTTGAGCGATAGGTCACTTCGAAAGAGAGCGAGAAGGTTTGTTATAACGTGGTTCTGTGGTTTCATAGCGCCATTTCAGCTCGTCAGTTCCAGCCACAACCATGGAGACCGTGGGCGACATCTGTCGTCTGGTGCTGGAAAGTCGAAGTGGCCTCGGAGCCGCCATCCCGGTCGGCATCCCCGACTGCATCATCCAACAGGCGGAACACGTCATCTTCCATGGTCTCCCCGTGTCCGTCCACACCATCCTGGCGCACGAGAAGTGTCGCGAAGAGCGTCGTCCGGAGTGCCCCAACGCGATACAAGTGGAGGTTTGGACCATTTGCGTAGATTATGTCCGTGATGAGCAACCGAAGGTACGGTAGTCCTACCGTAGTACCCTTCAGTAGTCCTTCAGCTCCAACCGTTGTTCCTGAAGCAAGCCGTTCGCTCCCATCTTCACTTCTCACAGCTGAACTCCTGGGTGGCCAACAACGGCAACAAGATGCCCAAGGGCATGATGTGCTCCTACAGGCTGTCCCTGAGCGACCATCTGAAGAACGAGGAGCTTCTGACGGTGGATTCTCATGAGTTCCCGCGGTGCCTTATCGATCGGCATCACCAACTCACGGTTACGGTGAAGTGGGTGAAACGAGGTGGGATCCCCGCGCTCCCTCCACAGTGTGTCTTCGAAAGGTGAGTACTCCGGAGCTGTTAAGATCATCGATGCAAACTTGGGCTCTTTTCAGAGTTCCCTTTGACGAGTGGCAACAACCACTCTCTCCCAGTGACTCGACACCTCCGACCACTCCGCACTTCTTCATCTCCCCGGAAGACGATGCCCCCTGCCGCCGGGAAAAGGTGCCCGCGGATTCCCCGCCGATGAAGCGAGTCCATCGCGCCTCCGTGGACACTTCTATAAGCAGTGTGGACACGGCTCTCGACGGGATGAGTCCTCAATCCGAAAGTCGAGGCCGGAGAACTCCGGAGGGCGTGATCTCCCAATCGACCGAGGTGGAGGTGCTGGCCGACTTCTTGGCCTCTTCTTCGACGATCTCCTCCATGGGAGCTACAGAGATCTCTCAACCTGCGAATCCTGCGGACGACACCACTCCAAGACGTCCGCGCTCCCTCAACCTTCGCCAGCGTAGGAACACAACCGGGTCTGTGGAGCGCAATGTGAGCGACCCTTCTCTTCTTCCTTCAAGAGCTCACGGCCATTCGCTCGGCCAGCCCTACGGCACGTTTAACCGGCGCACGGGGCTTCCTCTCAACTCGAGTCCGGCGCCTTTGAAGCGGAACGAGCGGAGCTTCGTCGGCGACGTCCACCTGGAGCGTCTTCGGAGGGGGAGTCAGTTCGTGGACGACAGCAGTGGCAGCGACGGCGAGAGCGCTCCAATTCTCCAGCTGGCTCGCAGTCCCACCAGCGGGAACGGGCTTCTGTGCAACTTCGAGGAGAGCGTCCTCAACGGACGTCTGGAACCTCTGGCCTCCATCGCGGGTTTCCGACTTCAACTCGCCGCAAACGGGTCCTTTACATCGCCTCACTTGAATCTACCGGTCACAACCTTCTTCTTCAACATCTCCGACGACGCTACTCCCTCTCCCTACTTGGTTGGTTTGAAGGACATTGCTTTCTAATCTCGCGTTTCTTTAGGGGCACTGTTCTTTGGAGGAGATTGGCCGCAAAGGATACCACATCTCGAAGAAAGGAACCGTCCAGGCCGTAAGTACACAGAAGTCCACCTGTAGCTGATGCTCCGCTTTTAGACCCTCTTCAACCCTCAGGGAACAGTCGTGAAGATCTTCGTCGTAAAGATCGACTTGCCCGACATTCCCGCCTCCTCCCAAACCTTCATCCGGCAGCGGTCCTTCTTCATGCCGGTAGGCTGTCGTCTGGAGGACGCGCAACGCTCTTGGCTCAAGTACCTGATCCACCTCCGGCTGGCCACCGATCGCGCTGGACGCCTCTTCATCCACACGGACATCCGCATCCTCTTCTCGAACAAGAGCGACCTGGACTCGCTGAACCTGGAGAGGGCGGGCGAATCCGCGACCTCGGAGAAGTTCGAGCTGACGACCTTCACGGAAATGCCCCAGAGGCCGAAGTACTCTCCGGTGAAGTAGTGCTGTACATAGTCATTCCCGTCTCATAGTCTTTCTTCCGCATCTTCTTGTGGCTGGTACCAATTGTAGTCCTTCTCCTTAGTCTGTAAATAGAGCAGAGAGCACCACGTGCTCTCCAAAGCAAGGGTAACCGTAGTTCCTATTTAGTTCCATCCTAGATACATCCTATGTTCAGAATGAGAAGTTCTTCTGTCTTTCATTTAGCCAACATTTTAGACGGCCTGTGTGATATTCTATCTTATTCTTTAAATGTTTTATTAAAACATTTATATACTCGAACAGCGAGCCTTGAGAGATCTGTCCTTGAGAGGACTGTCCAAGTGAGTCCTGCAGGTGTCGAGAGGGTGATCGATTGAAAGAGCATGCATGTAAAACAATTTTTATTCACCAATGGAACACGAGGGTAGACAGTTCCATCGAAGACAACGCCAGAAGCGTATGCACGGAACGGAAGATGACTCACCACAAGAGCTTCAGGAAGGAGACCCACACGACCGAGAGGGTGACCGAAGGCAGAATGGCTCCATTCTTACAGCTAGCTCTAGCCGTTTCCAGGTTTTTGTTGCACAAGGGCTCAGAGCAACAAACAGCGGAAGCGGAGCCTGTTGTGTCGTCTGCAAGTGAGATGTCCTTGTGGTACGTATCCCTCTGCAAACGTAGAATGGATGCAATCCTCATAGACTTAAGAACTTACCATGCATATATCGCGGTTTGCGACGAGCTCACCCCCACAACGTTGCGCCGTTGATTTGAAGTTATCCTTATTTACGCCTGAACAACTCTTGTGAACGTTGCAGCGCTGCATTTTGAACTAACCGATTACGATAAAACAGTATTTATCAAAGCAATCTTTGATCTTTGAAGGCTCGACTTCTGTCCGCCCACCGTATGCCGTTTCTGTATGTTCTCCCACATAACACTGGATAGCGAATGTTGAGGTGAAGAGCAGAGAGGCGACGATCGCGAGGAGGGAGACTGTCGAGGTCTTCATCTCCGGAGTTGGCGGCGGAGCGGAGGGCAGTTGCTAGAGAGAAGGTGGCGGCTTCCAATCAAAGAATCGAGCTGCACGTTCGTCGATTCTGCAGAAGCGAACGACCAGACTCCTTTTGAGTCGATTCTCGAGCGGTCCCATTTTGCAGACGCAGTCTCACCGAGAGTCTCCGGAGCTGAATGAAATGCTAAAAGGAGGGTCCTTCTAAACCTCAAGGTCTTATTTTGCAGACTCAGACTGTCGCACAAGAAGCAGGCGAAGGGCAGTTCATCTTCCGAAGATCAATTCAAACAGGTAATGCAGCCAAAGAATAAGTTCAAAAGGGATAAGAGGCCAAGAAGGACAGAAACTTGCAGTTGGATGTAATGAGGCTAAGACACAGTCAGACAGATCAGGACTTCGGTTGTGTCCATAGTCAGTCTCTCAAACGTGCCAGATGTTTGCCTTTAAAATGCGCCACCGTCTGTCCTTGGATCCAATCAGGCATCAAATTGGTGGGTCACCATGAAGGTGCATCCAGCAAATAATCATCGGATCGCCTAAAAGCAGAAGTGAGCCAAATAAACACCGTCAAAAGAGAGTGAGAGAATTCGCCTTTCAAGGAGTGTTCACCGGCCATCTTGAATTCAGCTTTACCCACGAGCGAACGACTAACAGTAACAACAACTATCAATTCCTACTTATATCTTCGTCTTGATCCGCGTTCCAGCCTTACCGAGCTCCGGATTGCCCAGTAAACGGTTGAAGCGCATTGTTAAGTCCATAGAGTTCATTCCGTCAGTCTTGAACTTCAGCTTCTTGCCATCGGCCAGGCTCGCCACGAAGAAGGGTGCTTGGCGATCGTTTCTGACGGTGGTCTGGACCTTCAGCTGGGGATTCGTGAGTTTAACTGCTGGCGCGCTAATGTTGAAGAGGAATTCTCTGGAACCCGAGGATTACTGTAGCCGCTGATTGCTGTAAATTTACCGAATGGACTGATTCCCTGTGTGGAACGGGTCGAAAGAAAACTCAATCGATTTGACGTCCTTCAGGTTCAGTCCTCGGTTCGCTAGTGCTAGCCGCTCGCTGGGATTCCATCGGACTCCATACCGTATCTTCTCCCACATCTTACACATGGCTGGACCTGAAAACTAGGTCAGGTGACACTTTCCTCGAGCAACGCTTAGGGTATCAAGCGCACAAACGCCCAGATAAGCAGAATCCAGAAGAGGAAAACAAGTTTAATATCTTTCAGATAGACTTTGTAAGAACCTGACAACAATGAAAAATCAACAATAAAGAGATCTGGTGGGATTAAGCCGTCCATCCTTTGATGAGCTCGCTGATGATCGCCACGTTCCGGTTACAGTCCTCGAGAGTGTCGCTTTTGAGCTCCTTGATCTCTCGGGCGTTCTGGTAGCATTCCTGGACTTCTTCAGCGATGACTCCGAAGATTTCGCACTCGACGTTCTCCCGGATCTAAGCAGCAACAGAGTTGGTTTAGAAATTAAACAGAGGCTTTATAGCGCTGTTTCGTGTGTTGAGAATCCCAATAGTCAATTCACCAAAGATCCCTTGAGCAGTTCTACTTATAAACACGCTTACGGTAATATTACTTTAAAGCTGAAGTAGTCTGAAAAGAGCTCACCTTCTCCTGGGAGTACCCTCTGGCGCTCAAACGGTCGAACAGTAGAGTGTTGTCCGTGCGAAGTACGATCACGTAGTCGAAATACCGCTCCGGAAAGAAGGATGTGGCGTGGTAGTCAATGATGAAGCCACCCTCGGGCTCGCTCATGCGATCCTGAAAGAACGACATGAGGTTAGAGGTCCAGAGCAGATGCCACGAAGTGTGGTCCTGCGTTCAAAGGTGAAAAGACTCGAAGAGGGGAGAACGAAAGTCGAAGAGGAGAATGGCTCAATGGGAAGAAAGGGGTCTCGGGACTCTACAGAAATCGTGTCCTCTGGAAGTAGATAAAGCAATGCACTCACGTCGATGGCGTCAAGAAGCAGGTCGTCGTCGATGACCTTGCAGTTGCGCTGCTGGTCCGTCTCGGCGAAGCAGCCGTGGATCTCCGCCTCCGTGTAGATGTCGAAGGTGCGCATCTCGGGGTGCTCCTTCATGACCATCTCCACCAGGACGCTCTTCCCTGTGCCCGGGGTTCCCGTGACCAGGATGTTCGGGCGTTGGCGTGGGGTCTGGGCTTCCATCTGAAAGGATGGATGAAATAAGCGAAAGCCGAGACTCGTGGGAGAGTGAATGAGCCAAAACAATGCACCTTGGACAAGGATCTACACAGTCCAGTCGGGCAGTGAAGGAGGGCTACCCAGTTCCAGCATTTTCAGAAGATACAGTCGACCACCGTACCACCGCATCCAACAATCAGGCAACGCGTCGTGGGGTTACACTTTCGCAGATGGATCTCCACCGCAAATCCCCCTTGAAGTGTCGCCAATAGAAGTAGGGAAAGAAGCGGAGGAAACAGCATAATCGCCAGAAGCGGGACGCCTGTGGAAATATTCCAGTCACACGGCTTATATATCGCACTGAGGAACGTCTTCCAAGTGTTGGCATGGCTCATTGGTAAGGCTTTGAGTTGCCGCACGACTCGACGCGGGTTCGGTCCCCAGCAGCAATGATGGTGAAACCTATTTTCTGTCAATCCTCTGAAGGAACAGTGACGATAACCCTTCGGGTACTGAGCACACTTTTTCGCTCTTGTCCTCTCAAGCGGCTGGGTAGGAAATTTAAAGTTTGAATCTGGTTTCGACTCCCAGAAGTAATGATGGTGAAACTCTGAAACTCTAAATTCTCCTTAGGGTTTCAGAGTCTTAGGGTTTCGGACGTGGCACCGCAAAGGAAAGAACTCGGATCGCAAAAGTTGTCCGTGTTCCCTCTCCATTGTTGCATAACTCCTCTCTATTGCGCTGTTCTTTCAAGTGGATGGTGCGAGCAGACGGCAGAACAGGCGGGGATGATCGCAGAATACCGGCAAACTGGTCAGCGCGGCTTTCACCGCGCGTCGCCGGGCAACCGCCAGAACTTATCGTTGGGAAATCCGCCGTGTCGGATCCGCCACTCGTCCCTCAACCTCGCTGTAATATCGATTTCCCGAGGCGATCGTGTTTTTTCGCCCGGGCGACCCTCGGTCACTCCCGACGTCGGGGAGGCCGCGGAGTCGTCGCCTCCGAAGGAGTTCCGAGTTCGTCGCCGCGGCAATTAGGAGCGCTGGGAATGGGCGCGCCGCTGTCCGGACTGTCAGCAGAGTGGATAATTAGGGAAGAGGGATGGGTTCTGTGACGGGCAAGAAATGCTTTCGTGACGCCGCCTATGGCAACCGGGTGCGGACCCTCGTCGCCGGTCTGAAGACACTATTAGGAGCTTCCTGGGAGATTTATGTCCACTCATCCGAAGGATTTAGGAGATGGAGCTATAGATAGAGGGATAGACGAATGTGGTCGGTGAAGCGTCTCCTTAAGTTTCATTGTTTGATCACCTGGTGTTGGCCAGTGCTGTGCGCGGTTATTTTTTCCAAATAGCTCTCTTTTTCGGTTTGTAGGCACTTGGGCACTGGGTATTGTGGTGCGTGGAGAGTTGTACACATTCGGTGTCCCAGAAGCGCCGACCTTATGTATGACTGGCTTACTCTACATTTTAATGCATCTATTGAATTTTATAGGTAGTAAGGCGTACGTGGGCTTTAAAACGTTTCTGTGCAGGTAATACAAATATCGCCTCTTAAGCATATTAGTTTTTCATCTACGAAACCTGCCGTACATTAGTCGATGATCTTGTGGTGATCTAATGCTTACGTCCCGGCTGATTTAATAATGGGAAGATCAAGAAGATCAAGTTCATGCTCCCTTCCTGTTCTCCGCTCTGCATCCCCAGCCAGCAGGTCCACCCTTAACAGTCCAGCACCCAGTAATCCCCCTCCGTGCCCTCTGACCCGCTGACCTGAGCCGGAAACGGACACCTTGTTCCCCGTCTCTCATCCCTTAATCAAACAGCGCTTGTCTCCATTTTTCTTCCCCGCGTCACCGAGTCTCACTTTCCGAGCAGCTGTCCCTGGCGGCCCTAATCACTCCCCGCGCCCAAAATACCTTTCCATGTCGCTGGAGAAGAGCGTGGCATTCCAAGGGCCGCCTTAATTCAAATTCGCCGGCTTGGCGATTGGATTGGCCGTGTTGAGTCAGCGCGGCGCCCATTCATAGGCGTGCTTATAAATAGAGCTGTAGAACGCTTCCTCTCGGAATTCGCCGCCTATCGTCGCCGCCTTTGACGGTCGCCGCTCGCCAATCACGAAAATCGAAGGTGAAGTGCTTCTTTAGGGTGGGAAAAGCGAGAGGAAGACGCGTTCTTTTATTGACTCGCTGAGGGGCGCGAACTGTATTTTATGGGAACCACGGGAGGTCGAGGGCTAATTGGCTCCGCAGGGATCACTTTCAGGGTTATTCGAAGTCCCAGTGGGGGCGTCGACTGTGTTCTGATGAGAAGTGTGACAATTGGGTGGTCATTGAGATCTGTTTGCATTGTTGAAGGTGACGGATATTGGTAGATTACTATAGTGTGGGGATTCAGTATACCGATAAGGAGCAAAGAAGGCTGATAACCTTACGTCTTTAAGCCTAAGTCTTTGCATATTCTGGGCTATCAAATCTACGAATCCATTCGTGAGTACTGAAGGAAGAGTCCTTGTCAAGAGTCAAAGAAGAGTGTGGCGGGTAGGGGGTGATCAAGAAGCGCCATCCCCTCTACGTTCCCTAGGAATGTTATTTCCCCTAAAATCTAATTTCAAAAACCCTCTCGCGCTCCCTTCAAAGAATCGTCTTTTAAATCCATTCATGAGTTCCGCGACAAAGCACCTGTTTTGCAGCGAAAGTTCTCCATAGCGTAAACAAACTTAGCAGCAGAGATCGGATTAGTCTTTGATCCCGAGCCTCCCAGCGCGGCTGAAGATCACTGTTTTGACTGTACGTGACTTTAAAGGAGACGCTGACTCAGGTATGCGCTCGCCCCTGAGTCACTCGGGATTAGCAGGCTCCCCGCGTGGTTCCACCTCTCGCTCGTCGCAGTCGCCTCTCTGCGTCAACCCCAAACGGTTCGCCGTGGAACTCCGCTTTTTAGTGCCAAGTAGCCGACTGATAAGGTCGGCGGACGCAGCGCAAACAGCCTCCACAAACAGGGCCGCTTTGATTTTGCCACTTTTAGTGGCTCCTTCTTGTGGGTTTCCTGCTTCTATCTGGATTTGGAAGTTCAGAAGGAGTCACCAATTCTCTAAATTCCATAACTCTAAGCTCTTTAAATGGAGCAGGATAACCAGTCGGCTCCTCTACTCCCCACAGAGAGCTTTTTGAGTTCGCCGCGGCGGTAATTTCCATTTGGAGTCCACTCGTCCGTCCGCGTTGCAACAATGCGCCGCGATCCGCTTAGTCCACTCGGCGTGAATCACGCGTCCCTTTCAGAAGCATCCGACCGCGATCGATGTCCGCAGATCGGATTCTCTGACCCTCGGACTCTGCGAAGATGGCTTCCCCGCGGCGTGGAGGCGCCAAACGCTCCTTCGCCTTCTCCACCACCGACGTCCACTTCTGGACGACGCGCTCCGCCTCCAACATCAACCAGGTGGGGGTTATCAGTTATGCGTATAGAAAAAAAGATTAAGGTTGTAATATTAAGCTAATATTAAAGTTAAGTCGTGATTACGCGTGGGCTATTAAATAAGATGAGCAGAACGTATTGTGGCCTTTCAAACGTGTCCCATGATGTTGGTGCCCACACGAAGTAACCATCTACAGGTCGGCCAGTTCCAACTCCACTTCCCGGCCAAGAAGGGAGTGTCGCCGGTCTACTACCCGAACGCGTCGACCTCCTCTCATGTTGACGCCTACTTGAGGACGTACGAGTCGGAGCCGCGGAGACGCGCCTCCGGCTACGGGACACTCCCGACGAGGGGCACCCAGCGCCAAGTGGAGACCACGGAGACCACCGAGTGAGTTCTGCCTAGTCTTATCGGGAAGGGTCCCGGAATCGGTGTCGTAAGCGCGATCGATTGCTTGTTGTCAGCGCAGGGCTTCTTTTTCTTCTTTTCGGGCTAAGGTTGATTATTCAAAGGAAGAGAGCTGATGCTTTTGTGTCTGGTGGTTCACCTACTTTAGATGACCTTTCCCTTAGCAATTTATGTTATTTAAATTCCACTGCCTCCTTCTTTTCTTCTCCTGTCTCGTGGAAGTTCTCCTATGGTTCTTTCCATGATCTGAACTTTAGTCTAAAGGAAACCAATAATTTCGACGATCAGTTCTAGCGCCTCTGGCCTTTCGAAGACCTTTTCTAAGGACTAGAACGGAAGAAGCCCTATTTGTTCCGCGAAAGAAGAAAGGAAACTGGAAACAATGATCGTACTGTCCGACTTTCCTTTCGCTTTTGTTTCGCGAGCGGCGAGCTTTCGTGTTCAACTGGGAAACTTGGACAGGAATGTATAGGGGAGAATCTGAAGAGCGTGCGAGAAGGAAAAGGTCCTCTTCACTCTTTGAGAGAAAGTCTCTGTCTCAATGTATTTGTTTTATCAAGCAATAGACCCGCAAAAGCCGAAAGATTCTAGGAAAAGTTCCATTTCCCGGACTTTGGAATCAACATTAGGGTTCATTATGGTGTTCACTCCGTTCCCGCAAAAGGAAAAAGCAAAAAGTCAAATCTGCTTCTATTCAAGCCGAGTCAGAGGCTCCAGACGGCTCAGCTTTTTTAGAATTGGCCTCTGAGTCCTTTTGGTCTTTTTTGAGCGCTCTTCCGACAGCGCACAGTGCACTGTTAAAGTACATTTTCCGAATGGCAAAAAAATTGAAGCAAAGGACGAGTATTGTGGGTCGAAGCACTGATGTGAACTCAAATGGGAAATCCCATTCTGGGAAACGCTCGATCGGCGCACCTAGGTTAACCGACCCAGGTCGTCGTCCAGTCGTTCTAGAGCATCAAGGGAGGTTTCTTTCTGTGACCTGTTGCTAAAGGGCCTCAGAAATCGTTTCCACTTTGAAGCATTTGACATTTCGTTTCAATTCTTGACCACTATTTGACCGCAAGCTTTACTTCTGCGTTAGCTTAAGTTTAGCGCACGTTAAAGTGCTGCAAAGGCTGATTTCTGATGCCTACGTCCGATTGAGCGAGGAGCAAGAAAATGTTTCGATCACACACTGTTTGGATGCACTTTTTAAATTGACCGCTTAGCTTTTTGCTCTTACTGTAGCTTTTTCGATGAGTATGCAAACAAACAGCAAATATCTGGAAAAACACACAGAAAAAGCTTTCTTTTCCATGGTCACCAGTCCCAGCATTGACTTGCACTAACTGCACTTCTACACTTGTTCCGCTCCAAAACACTCAAAGTTCCGCCTGATTTCTCCAGAATCTGACTCTGTGTCCGTTTAGGCGAAGCACAAGTCGTCACGGTTTCACTCCGTTCTTAAGATTTAGTTCCGCGTGTGCTGTCCATGATGCTTGAAAACATTTTGCAGATTTTCTGCATTGCTGTCGAAAAAGCTCGTCTTTTTTAACCAAGAAGCTCTGCATAGAAGGCTAGGTTAGAGCTTCTGCTTTTGGTAAAGGGCCAAATTTCATCTCAGATATGATCCCACCTCCCCTTTGCACCCAATCCTTGTGTTGGCCGGAAGCCTTTCCTTGTTGTTAAGAAGCTCCTTTATTGCGTCGCTGTTTTTTTATCTCTGCACTTGTTGGGATCCTTATGGCGACGAAGTGAACCCAGCACGAACTTCCACCAGCCCCTCCCAGTCATCCTTTCAACACTCGTTCGCATCCTGTTTCAGAACAGTTTTAGGAGCAATTTGCCGACATCTGCTTTACAATCGCGCGGGTCCTCTTGCTCGGTAGTTGCACAGCCCGGCTCTCCGGTCCGTTTTCCTTACCCCGAAACCCGACTCAGCACGCTCTCCTCCTTAGGAATCGTCTAATTCCCGCCAATTACCGTCTCCATTTTTCGGCCTTTTTCTCCGCTCGCAGCTCTCCCCGCGTAATTAGTCATCATTTCCCGATCCTCCGCTCCCTTCCAGCTCCGTTGCGTTTGTTTGTCGATTGTAAGCGACTGTCGCGCGGCGTTATCCGACCGTCCGCTCCCTGCCGGTGGCCCAAAGCCTTCTCTCGCCAAGTCTGCCATGCCCTCCCTGAAGCGTAGAATGTAGGGTTTTAAGACTTTTGATATACCCTCGTTTAAGGCCACGTTCCAGAGCATAACTGGATGTGATAAAATGCTTTTAAACGGACAGTTTGTTTGGGCCTACTACTGGACCCTGTTTTAGAGAGCATACCAAAAGTCCATTTTGGCCTAACAGAGGATTTCCTTGGACTGACCATCTTCTGATGCAATTAGTGCGGTCCGGAACTCCTCCATTCCAAGTTCCCACTTTGATAAAGCTTCAGTCCCCTATTGAACAAAGCTTCTTCTAGATTACGCGTCTACGAACGAATCACCACCCACTTCCCAAGTGGCCGCGAGTCGAGTCAGAAGCAGGAGGAGAGGCGCGTGAATGGTGCCGAAACGAAGAAGGGCCGTGTAGATCTGCCCGGGAGACATCAACGATCCGAACCCAAGTGAGTTCGAAGGAGTAAGGGGAGCCCTTCTTAATATCGAGAAGTAAAATAAATAGGGCTTGATCACACGCCAAGGTATAGTCCCAATCGGGCACAAACACTTGAGGCACTTGTAGATTAGATATAAACAGATATGAGCTTTGTTTACAGAGGATGGGTGATGAAATGGGATAGCGGTGTATGCGTTGGCTGTGGGCGCAGGTATGGTGACGCATACTGCGCGACGTGGATTCCACGGAAGGGTACAGCCATAAGAAGACCACAGCTGGCAAGAGCCAT
Organism: Steinernema khuongi; assembly: GCA_016648015.1. Lineage (NCBI taxonomy): Eukaryota > Metazoa > Nematoda > Chromadorea > Rhabditida > Steinernematidae > Steinernema > Steinernema khuongi. The sequence continues at coordinate 70,701 of JADLIF010002096.1, read as the reverse complement.
ATTAGGGGAGGCCTGAGGTCTGGAAATCGACTCGTTTTCATTACTTCCAAGTGTCCAAGCTCATGAAAGAACAAAGTCTCTTGAAATCCTCGAAAGACATAAATTGTGCCAGAACCGAAGGAGATTGCCCATGCAGTCTTTCATAATCCTCAGTTTCTCAATTCAGCACTGAAAACGGCGCGTTTCACGTCGTCCCATGTCCGCATTTCCTATTTCGAAACCTCAGCCGTCAGTGGCGTTTCGTAACCTTCCGTCTTTGGCATTTCACACAGCATGCTTTCCCCCTTAGTCACTCGGGCTGAGGGCTCCCGAACACCCAAAAAATTCAGAACTTCGACCACTGAATATTTGCCTTCTGGAAAGAGCTGATCTAACTCGAGAATCTCCCTCTGGCGACGCTCCACAGTGAACTCATCCCACCGATTACAGTATCCCGACAACCACGCTCATGGAGGACCGGAGGATCCAGAAGGAGTTCTACCGGAGCCGACCGGACGTGGCCAACTCGAGTGTCCGCGCGACATCCAATGGGAGCGCCGCAGGGTACCACGCAGCGGCGACCGCTGCGGGGTCCAGTGGCGTGCTCGCAGTCTCCGGATTCCAGGGTAACGAGACCGACGAGAACATCGAAGCCTGGATGCGGGAGCAGCCCGTGGCGCTCCGGAGGCTGGACCGCCACGACCGACTAGTCCTCAAGATTGGCGGTGAGTCTTTCGCTTCTTTTCAGGATGTGGGAGGGGAAGTGGTAAAAGTCGCCCGGTGCAAGAGGTTTCAGATGTTATTAAAGGAGTGTTGGGAATCTGTGCTTTGCTTAGGTACTAGTGGCTATTAGTAACCAAGGATCGTCAAGGACTGATGATAAGGATTCGAGTCCTTCTTCGAGGGAATTCTTCTCCTCCTTTTGCCCTTTTCCCGCTGGATTTCTCCTTTGCTTCGAACGACACAAAGTTCTGACCCACGGCACACTCTGACCCAGCACTTGAGCCTCCCAGGAACGCTCTCCCCTTGTTACATGCGGTGATCGCGTAACCGGATCCTGTCACGCGGACTTTCCCAGCGGACTCCCTCCAATTTCCGACTTACACACGCCCCGCTGACCGTCACACTTGTCCGTTTTCGTCCTCTGTTTACACTCCCTCGCGTGGTGACCTCTTCTTCTCGGGACTCCTTCGTGTCGAGAGGCGCCGGAAGCGTCGCCTTCCGAAGGTCGCGCGCCGTTTTATTATTCAATCGCGGTACTTATAAAGCTCAGAATTACCGGGCGCGAAAGGTCGATCTTTATCGGATCAGGGATCTCGGGTTTTATTGCCCAAGTTTCTGTGCAACAAAAGTAGGATAGAATAAGTAGGCCTTAAAGTCATTCATTTCCCCAAAGTGTTAAAACGAACCGTTAGATACGAGGAGGAGATTCAATTTTAAGCCTAAAGAAGTCCAAAAAGGACCCTAAAACCACTCTGATCTTACCAGCCCCGACCTGCAACAAGGAAAGGTCGCCGCGCTCCTTATCGGACTCCAATCTCAGCGCCGCGCGCGCGGGAGGTGTCCGAACTGTCCGCTTCTACTACCAGCCTCGCTCACCTTTGAGTGGTCGCGCTGGGAACGACCGACGACCGCGATTGGGATTATCGCCGCCACTTGGTACTTATCCCCGCGCGATCGTCCGAGTGGAGCCGAGGCTCCCGAAGGCCGGCTTCCGAGGCTCCGGAAGCCTCGGCTCCCTGATCGATCGATTTCGGCGACCGAAGCGCGTGTTTACCCAGCGATGAATCTTCTCTTCGAAACTCATAAGCGAGCCGCGCCGCGGGAGAGCTTTGCGCGGCTTTGTCCCCAGTGTTTGTCGACGGTCATGCACGGCGTAGATGGCGCTTAACCGCTGGCGCGACGGTATTTTCTTCGTAAGTCGGAAGGAAAACATGGTCGTTGGAGAGTTCAGTTTCTTTCCATTCTGTGTGGCCGTTTCTGCCTATTCCATCTTCTGGGAAATGGCTGAAGATGTGCCTCGGAAGGTTTTGATATTTTCAAGATATGTCCTTATCACTCCCTTTTGCATTTTAGGCCTTTGAAGTTTTCTTTACACCGATTTTTATGATTTTTAGACTTTTGTTTTGGCCCTATCCATTCCACTATACACTGTAGATACTGTTTTTATACACTTCTGACAGCTTCAGAGGTTCCCAGATCTTTCTTGCAACTTGAAGTAATCCATTTTCCCGCATCCCACACTTCCCACAACCCTTATCCAGCCATTGACCTAATTCGTAACCGTGATCGAGTAATCCGCGATATCGCCGCAGATTCCTTATTGCGTGATCTTTCGCCATAACCGAATTATATATTCTCTCCGTGCTCGATATCCAATCTTCTATTGAGTTAAAAGGCTTTGATTGAGTCAAAATGGGCGCATTGCTTGATATGATTGGTATGATTTCGGCTCACATTTGCTTTTCTGAAGAATTTGTCAATGTATTTGGACCTGTCAAAGAATTTTTCATATTTGCCGCATCTTAAACTCTGAATTTCCGATTGAGCAGGTGCCCTTGAATAGGCTCCTAATTTTTCAGGTTAATGAAGAATTTATCAATTTATTTAGATCTTTTAATGAATTTGTTATATCTCCCATCTTAGACCCTGATTTGGCATAAAGTAAGGATCCTGTGGAGTTGCCTCTTTATCTCCTTTAGGGGTTTGAAAGTTTCTTTCCAATCTTGTGCCTCATTTTCCTTGGGTCACCTTCTAATGGGCTCTCTGAATCGCGAAGCCCTGAGTCGAAGAACTCAGCACCAGATCCATTGGAACTCGTAAAACAAACGACTCGGATGAAAAGTCTAAAAACTCTCGAAATCCAATTGTATCCCTCCTTGCGAGTGACCCACTTGAGAGCGTCCGTGACTCAGTGACCCGTTAGATGCTTCGGAACACTAAAAACCGACAGATCGTGTCGACGCCATCGATATGCAAATGAGTCTTCTGCCCTTTTGATCCGAGCCCTTTTCCGTTCAGGACTCCCGGTCACGTGAACTCCCGCTTTCCCACGCTGGTCGTACTTCCGGTGGTGGCGGATCGTGCTCGTTGTTGCATCTGTGACTTTCAGTTGGGTCATTTCCAGTCAGGACCAAGTTGCAAACCATTCACTGCTTCCGGCCGAATTTTCTCTTCTACTTTTTGGTTCCCATTAGGTTCCGTAATTTGAAGCCCAATCAGGCGTTACTTTACCGTATGAAAGATTTGTTGTTAAGACTTCTCAAAGTACATTTCTCAAAGTAAATTTTCCAACTTATCTTGACCCACTTAATCTAGCCACGCAATATAAATAGTGAATATCGCCCTGCTTTTTGTAATTCTCTAAATCTTGCTAATTCTCGGTTTAAGCGCCCACCCCGAGGTTTCTGATGCGCGCGACAAGGTGTCGGTGGGGGCGCGCCAATCCCGAAGATTAGGGCCAATCGGCGTCAGGCCCAAATCCGAAAGGCAAACGCGCTTTTGTGACTGCAGCGCAAACAGCGCCCACCTGAGAGACTCCCTCATCAGCGTCCATCGCTCGGGGCGAAGAACTCCACATCCTCTCCTTAGCTTCATTGCCGAACTTGCCTCCTATTCCCTATCCAGAAACCTGCCGTCCTCCTACATATCTACAGTCTTCCATCTTTTGACCTCTAAGCAAGACTTCACGTGCCATCTTCCCAGAGGCTTCCAACGTAATCTGACAAACTCCTGTGTTTGCCCAGGCGTGTGTTAAGGACTCGTAGTCCCTGGCGCGTAAACTATGTTCTGCCCGGACTGTTTGTTCTGCGCTCGGAGACCAAAGCCCTCTGGAGCATGCTCTCACGCAGAAGCACAAAAGGCCGAATTACACGGAAATGAACGCCGTTTATGACTATTGATTTGTAAAACGGGTGTTTGGCAGCGTTTACTCAGTCCGTTTTCGGTTTTCTCCGCCCAGGGCAAAGAACGTGCGCGGCGGTTCGGAACCCTCTAGGGAACCCGCAAATGATGCTTTTTGGTCTTTTCTCTTTCTTAATGGGAGTCATGGTTCCTTGGAGGAGACTGGAACTCCGTGCTACTGAGGATGTGGACATGGACTTTATTGCCTTCTTATGGGCTCGGATTTCATGATTTCCAAAGTGATTTAGTCAAACTGAAATTCTCTCTATTCTTCCTACGGTTTCTTTAGGCCTTTTCCCAGCCCTCCACAATGGAACCCTCTCCCTCGCCCCCATTAACCCTTCAAACACGCCGCTAAAGTGTCTTCCCCTCGGCGGGCCTCCGCCCCCCAGTCGAAGCTTGGGGTCACTCCAGGTGTTTGTCTCCATCGCCACGCGGCCCTCTTTGGTCAGTGCGCGCCTATCTCCCACCTTCCCACAAAGCCTTTCCCTATGTCCACTGGGGCTCTTATTTTGGGAGCATGTTTTCACCAGCCGATCCTCTAAAGCCGTTTCCAACTTCACATGACTCATCCCCACCCTCCAACAACCACCTCGTCGATCGATCCGGTTGCGCAACCCTGATCCTGCTGCCACGTCCACCGGTCGGCGGCGATGATTAACGTGGCCATCGCCGGGCCAACGGGGCGATCGATCGCGCGCGGCCACTCATCCTCTTTTTGTACGCCTCGCGCCGCACGTGGACTGTCCTCCGCAAAACGCCCAATGGATTCGCACTTTGCTGGCGACGCTCCGGGCGCTGTTCGCACTGTGACTCAAGGGTCTCCGAAAACAAGCCCTGAGTCATGGCGGGACAGGGAATGGACGACGTTCGGTCGCGGAAGTAGCCGTGTGGGTCGGTAAATACAAAACAGCTTCCTTTGCGCGTCCCAACGCTCTTTTACGGTCTCCGCTCGTCACCTTCCTATTAGTTGTTTAATTGTTTCAACGAGGCGATAAGTGTCATTTACGAGTTCGTCTACCCTTGACCCGAGTAGAACGTGTTAAGTCTGCGGATAAGACCGAATGCGCGAATGATCGCGATAGAACGCTCTTGGCTCTGTCAGATGTTAAAGTCGCTGATATCATTTTCCTGATCATTCAAAGCTACCCCCCCCATTTTTCTTTTAACCTCTCCCCTCCCCATTTTTTTACCTATATTCCTTTTTTCATTTTCTACCCCTTTAGTTGCCCCTCGATTTGAGTTATTTGGCTACATGTAGCCCATCGTTTCTAAGCAGTTTTTAAGAATTAAATTAACTTCCATGACGATAATAACACATTTATAGGCAATTTTGTGTCATATTTCTGGACTCCAAACGATTTATTTTAATTCCTACGACCTATAAACTATCCTCCTATCTTTTCTCTTCTACGTTCTTATATTCATTTGTTTCTACCCTTAGTTAATGACTAGATTTCAACAGCTAGTTGACTATTCAACATTTAAAATTCCTCAAAAACGATGCCGCGTCGTGTTTCCTTCCATGACCCATGAATTATTGCTCTGGCCATAAATAATTCTGTCCCTTTCCTACAACCATCCTAATGAGCTGCAACACAGAACCCTTGCGCCTTGGAAGATTCATTTAGTGGAGAAGTGATGGAAGGTAGTGACTATGGATCTTAATCAGTATCTTAATCAGAGCTACTCCAAAACAAAGCCTTGAATGAAAAGTTTTCACTTGAGAAGGACATCTACAGATTTTACCACCACCAATGTTTTGTTAGCTTAAAATAACCGAACTGGCTTCGTAATTAAGGAAACTGGGAGCGGTCTTTTCTGATAAAACAAAGCGGTCGCTGTGGTTCAAAGATTCACTTCTTAACCTTGCCTTCCTCCTTCGAGCAGCAACCCACTTTCTCCGATGCTATCTCCGCTTTTCGCATGCCAAAACCGATTTCCATCGGCACCTCTGCTCGAATTCGGCCTTCATCTCTCGCGCTCCTTCGGCCTCTCCCGTGCCATTTGCATATAAATTCCGCGAGAGCCATCTGTTTCCCTTTCGCAGCGTCGTAAACGCGCCAAAAAGTTTTAATTGAGTCCGTTTCGGCGCCAATTTGTCGGCCCGCGTCCTCCGGTGACTCGCGCGCCCGAGGTGTTTGTGACTGCTGGGCTCATCCTCCTCCTGCCAAGGGCTTGGGTCGAGGGAGATAACGAAATCCGAGGACAAAGACGCTCTGTGCGCCTCGCGACGACCTTTTCGCGCGTTTGTGGCACTTGTACGGACCCAGAGTTTTCGTGTTCCTTTGGTGTTAGATTGATCATCTTGTTAATTCCGTTCAGAACCACTTTAACATTTGAAGAGAAGATCGTAAAGCATATCCACCTTGAGGACCATTTTAATGGATTTTATTTTTGCGCTTCCCTCTAATGTGCAATGGACTTCTTTGTTTACAGTAGTGAAAGTCAAAAATGAATAAACGCATTATTATTTGACCCTGAAACCCCTTTAAGTCTGTACCTGAAGGCATATCATACATACGTAGATTCAGCAAAAAAGGACTCATTAATAGCCGCAGAGTTGTCAACTCATGGAAGTCAGACGGTAATTCCAATGCAATAATCCCAGTCCGCGGGCGGGACTCGAACCCGCGCCGAGCACGCGGCGGCAAAGCGCGCTACCAATCGGCCACAGTCTCTCGTTTAACGTTACTCAAAGACTTAGATCATCACCCTGATTTCAATTTGAATGAATGCCCAATGACTGCACGAGTGTTTTACATAACGCTCCTTTCAACCAGATTCTCAGCTACTTTCGTGGTTTCTTCTTATGCAGAGTTTTTGCTTTTGTTCTGAACACAGTTTCAAACCAAAACAAATATAAATTCACACCCCCCATTCCATTTCTACGCCTACTTCCATGCCACAGCGAACGCAGGCCGTCTTCTGCGGAACCCTTACCTGCCAAAACAAACATAAATATAAAATAACCTTTTCGGCGGTATAAAAAAGATAATTGACTATAAAATCGCAGTTTTGACTCCCTCTTCCAGATGTTTTTAGTTCGTAATCCCGCACTTTTTATTGTCTTCTCTATTCCGGTTGACTTTTGCGCCCTATAAATGAGTCCACAGGATAACATCCTTGGTTATGACCTGTGTTTGACTTGTGAACTACATCTACTCCAATTTTGTGTACTAATTTCACAAACAGTGACACCTCTTTTTGGGAGTAGATAGACTTTGCTATTTCTATTTAGCGCAATTTGTTATCCCACCTTGTGCCAAGGTTCTTTTCCCTTCTTATTCTACCCTCGAACAATTGCTCACTGTTTGCCTTTCGTTCCCCAACTTCCGAATCCCTTTAACGTCGAAGTCACCCCGAGTCGCACTCAAAAAGGCCGAAGTGAATCAGTCCATTGGCGTCGGGAATAATGCGACGCGAAAATACTGTTCCGCGTTGTTGTGAAATCGATGTGTCACGGATTGTGCGTCACCACTTTCGGAGAATTCAAGAATGTGGGGGAAAATCGATTGAAAACACTTTGGTACCTTAAAGGAAAATCTCAAAAGTCCAAAAAACAAAAACAATATAGGAAAAATATCCACAAAACAATAAAAACACGGTGAATTTGAAGTCAATGCGTCACAATAAGAAGACTCTGTAAAGATTCCTCTGCTTTGTCCTCAGGGATTGCATTTTAAGAGGCTAACAGAGCCAGAGATCGATTGACTTGAAACTTAGGGAAATGCCCTTTATTGTTTACTTGTGTCTTCTTGATGTTATGACTATTTAAAGCCGCTTCATTGACTGTTTGTTGGCCTTTGGACTCCCAGCTTAAAACGCAAACAAAAAAACTGACTAGAATAAAAATTTTTGGGCATTCTCTGTGAGGATAGAGGTTGGCAAACTCTCTTCTCACTGACCATCCTCATACCCCCTGACCTTTAAATCAATGGAACGCCTCTCGAGCTCCTCACAGCTACATTATACTGGAATACTCTCTCCTCCAGTAGCGTAGGAATACTCTCTCCTCCAGTATACACCCTTGTCACGTAGCTTCCATAAAAAGGACTCATTAATAGCCGCAGAGTTGTCAACTCATGGAAGTCAGACGGTAATTCCAGTGCAATAATCCCTGTCCGCCGGCGGGACTCGAACCCGCGCCGAGCACGCGGCGGCAAAGCGCGCTACCAATCGGCCACAGTCTCTCGTTTAACGTTACTCAAAGACTTAGATCATCACCCTGATTTCAATTTGAATGAATGCCCAATGACTGCACGAGTGTTTTACATAACGCTCCTTTCAACCAGATTCTCAGCTACTTTCGTGGTTTCTTCTTATGCAGAGTTTTTGCTTTTGTTCTGAACACAGTTTCAAACCAAAACAAATATAAATTCACACCCCCCATTCCATTTCTACGCCTACTTCCATGCCACAGCGAACGCAGGCCGTCTTCTGCGGAACCCTTACCTGCCAAAACAAACATAAATATAAAATAACCTTTTCGGCGGTATAAAAAAGATAATTGACTATAAAATCGCAGTTTTGACTCCCTCTTCCAGATGTTTTTAGTTCGTAATCCCGCACTTTTTATTGTCTTCTCTATTCCGGTTGACTTTTGCGCCCTATAAATGAGTCCACAGGATAACATCCTTGGTTATGACCTGTGTTTGACTTGTGAACTACATCTACTCCAATTTTGTGTACTAATTTCACAAACAGTGACACCTCTTTTTGGGAGTAGATAGACTTTGCTATTTCTATTTAGCGCAATTTGTTATCCCACCTTGTGCCAAGGTTCTTTTCCCTTCTTATTCTACCCTCGAACAATTGCTCACTGTTTGCCTTTCGTTCCCCAACTTCCGAATCCCTTTAACGTCGAAGTCACCCCGAGTCGCACTCAAAAAGGCCGAAGTGAATCAGTCCATTGGCGTCGGGAATAATGCGACGCGAAAATACTGTTCCGCGTTGTTGTGAAATCGATGTGTCACGGATTGTGCGTCACCACTTTCGGAGAATTCAAGAATGTGGGGGAAAATCGATTGAAAACACTTTGGTACCTTAAAGGAAAATCTCAAAAGTCCAAAAAACAAAAACAATATAGGAAAAATATCCACAAAACAATAAAAACACGGTGAATTTGAAGTCAATGCGTCACAATAAGAAGACTCTGTAAAGATTCCTCTGCTTTGTCCTCAGGGATTGCATTTTAAGAGGCTAACAGAGCCAGAGATCGATTGACTTGAAACTTAGGGAAATGCCCTTTATTGTTTACTTGTGTCTTCTTGATGTTATGACTATTTAAAGCCGCTTCATTGACTGTTTGTTGGCCTTTGGACTCCCAGCTTAAAACGCAAACAAAAAAACTGACTAGAATAAAAATTTTTGGGCATTCTCTTTGAGGATAGAGGTTGGCAAACTCTCTTCTCACTGACCATCCTCATACCCCCTGACCTTTAAATCAATGGAACGCCTCTCGAGCTCCTCACAGCTACATTATGTATACTGGAATACTCTCTCCTCCAGTAGCGTAGCCCTCTTCATCCACTTTCTGTCCTCACCGCCGAGCTCCGGAACTTGCCAAGGGCTCCTCGCGATCCGCGGACATCCAATGAACAATATCCGTGCCGTGCCAATCCGCTTATCGCGCGCGTCCCTCTTGAACTCCGATGCAAATGGTGTCCACTCGGCTGACCGCCCCTTCTAGACGACCCTTCCCGGCGCCAGTCCGACGGAATGTCGTCGACGCCGAGGGCCAACGGCCACAGCGTCTACTCGCCCGTCAACGGGAACGGCTACGTCTCGGACTACTCGTCCGACTATTACCAGATGGACTCCGTGGAGACCGAGTGCCTCGAGCACTACGAGCACAATCTGGAGAAGTACAAAGGTGAGGCCTTCCTGGCCGAGGAGTTGAGGGTCTAGGGTTTGGATGGGTTTTTATCGTGGACGTGATCATTAGGTTCTTGGCTCGCGAAGGCAGCTTTAAGTCCCCTTCTTTCTGGGTCCCAGTCGAGTCCAGTCCCAACCTTCTTATCTTTCCAAAGGTTCCACTCTCGTCATGACTGCCTACGGGCCCACCGGAAGACCCTCCACGTTTCCACCCCCGCCGAGCACGCGAGTGGCTATCTCCGCTTGTGTAGGAACCACCTTAAGCAGCGCTGTTTCCTGATTCCGAGCGGAGGACATTGGTCTCTGATCTCCGGAGATGGAGCTGGAGGTGCAGAAGCACATTGACGTCCTCTGTAGAGTCACGTTCGCTGCAGGAAACTGGGAGCTAATCGGATCAGGGCAAATTAACTTGGTTTAGGAGAGGGGGTGGTCCTATCAGTTAGAATTTGACGTTGATGTTGCATTATCCAAGACGAGTCCAAGTTCAAAAAGAGCCTTGATACAATTCCGAGAGAGACCCTCCATATTTCGCCATAATAAGCTAAGCAAATCCTAGTAGATGCTACAAGTTAAAGTAGGTGAAGATATCGGGCCTGCTCAAAGAATCCAGATAGTCAATCCTTCGTAAAATGCAACATTCTTGCATATGAAACCCTTCTATGCAACCCCAATGTAACTACCATGACGTAGCCTGATCGTGCCAAGACCAAAAGGGACAAAAACAAAGCTTTGGGCCCGTGGACAATGGACATCCGATTCGCGGAGATCGCCAAGCGTCTCCGTCCGTCGGCAACAATGGCGACCGAAACGCAATCTAAACAGCGCGGCGCCGATCAATCGGCGGCCCCTTTCGCGTTATCACAGTCCCGCGGCGCTTCTTCCTTCCACAGAGAGACGCACAGCGGAGGGAGCGATCCTCTCCGTGAGCCTGTAACTTGTTCCCTGCTTAGCCTGCACCCTGCACCCCTAATGAGTTTGTCCCCTGGACTGGACGCGCTCGAACGACGTCGACAAAGAGGCTCCGGTGCGACTTTTACCACTCTTGGCTGGGACGGGCTGTGGGATATTGTTGTGTGCTCAGGACTGACCCGACTGCTTTCAGATGAACGGGACGCCATTCAGAAGAAGACGTTCACCAAATGGGTGAACAAACACCTCACTAAGGTAGGTCTCCTTCTTGTCCCTTTTTTGGGATCCTGTCCACTCTCCTTCGCAACTTTCGCGTGTTTGCCTTGTCGAATCAGCGAATAGAGTACGACGACGCGAGCACAACAGATTAATCAGATTTTATGGGCCGTTTATGGTCCTTTTCCTAAGTGTCATTCCGAAGGGCGAAAGCAGAGAATGCGCCAAATGTGACGTGATAAGGACCCTGGGAGGAAGATATACTAGCTTCGTGTAAGTAGAATGAGGATGATTTGGAGATGAGACCCTTGCAGAGCAAGATCAAATTGAAGTTCTACCTTCCTACAAGATTATCTCCTTCTTCAAAGGTCCAATTTGCTAAACACATGATTCTGTGGACTGGAATCTGTGGAAGGTGCCTATTCTAAATACCAAAATGGATATATTACCCAAACCTATTACGCCGTGATAAATTTTGAACCCCATCGTTTCACTGTTGTTTGCTCTTTTTGTAAGTTCTTTTCAATGTTTGCCTCCGTCCCACCTTGGTTTTAAGAAGTCAGAAGAAGGGAGGAGGTAAGGGCAAAATACGCAATGAGCCAAAACGGCTTTGAAAGACCATCGCCACGTCCACCTGCCCCTCTTGTTAAAATCTTGCTTTTTGAACCCCAGCCCCCCGTAACAAGGTGCTCCGCAACATCACATGTTTGCACTGCCGTGGCTGCTTCTATTTACGTCGCCACTCTGCAGAACTGGTGGTCCCCGCTCGGACGTGACGTCTTGCACCACCACAAGCGGAGAAGCAGAATCACCCCTTTTTGCTCCTCTGAACTAATTGATCCGTTCGCACTTCTCGAAGGGGCGAGAAATGACCGTTTTCGGCGCCCCTCCGCAGGCGTTGTTTTCGGCGGCGACTCCGCAGCCACATTCCTCACGCAATGATTGTAACCGCGAATTACGGTGCGAACCAGAATCGTGCAAAAACAAGCCTGTTCCGCCTATCACTTACTAGGGAACCCGTCGGCTTCTTTCCCTTCTTGAACGGCACATTAAGTATAACAGTTCGTCGATCGCGCCACGGGCACTGGGGAACCAGTTCGGCCTTCGCCCCTCGCTTTCTGACCCCGCAGTCACACCAAGGTCGCGCAGGCGAAAACAAAAACAAACTCTCGAGCTCGGCTGGTCGCTGAAGAAGATCGAGTAGCGGACGGGAAATGCTCTTCGAAGAGAGGAGGGGAACTAAATGAAAACCAACAAAAAGTTATATACAGAAATCACTCTAAAAGTGACAAGAGCACCATTCAAACTGCCCTGTACCCTATACGAGTACAACCTGTTTTTAAATCCAGCATTATAAACCCTTCGCAAAAGATTAGGAGATTTAAATGTTATCCTTCGGTGTTGAAGACACCGTATCTCGAAGATTTCGTCAATTCCCATGGCCCAGATGCGCTTTCTATACAACTAAAAGTGCCTTTGCCCGCGGCCTGTTCTGTTCGTCACTGGTCCATAATTCATCGGCTTCCATTTGTTGTTGTGTATTTCTCTTTATGTCTCTAGAACCTATTTTCCTGCATGAATGATCAATGCCATTATGGATTCAATTTCGCATTCTTTCACTTCAGTCCAGGACTAAACCATCCTTTCAGGCGGGTCGCAATGTAGCCGATCTCTTCGTCGATCTGCAGGACGGTTTGAACCTCATCGCCCTGCTTGAGGCCCTCTCGTCGGAACGTCTTGTAAGTGAAGATTTAAGCGTTCAGGATCTACCTAAAAACCAGGGTTTTTTTACTTCCAATCGAGACCAGAGCCGGGAGCCTTAGCTGGTCTGAATTCGGTTAAGATCTAGCAAACCCAGCGGAACCCGTATTCTGGTTCCCTCTTCCACATCTCTATAGATCAAACCCTTTAAACAAGGCTCCCAACAAGAAATCGCACCCCAAACAGTTGGGCTTCTCCCCATGTCCAGCTGTTATCCAGAGCCCTCGGACGCCTCGGGCTCGCTCGCCTCCTCTCGGTGTTCACGCGTTCTTCCAACGCTAATTGATAATTGATAAGTCCCTGGGGGCGCGCGAGAGGGCCCTTCTCGTTCGCTAGGAAGACGAACCGGTTCGCGCCTTCTTCCACTCGCGCGCACCGTTTGATTAATAAATACGAGCGATCGCCGCAATCGGCGCGCGTCCTTGACGGAACACCACAGGAGCACTCCGAGGCGTCGGGAGAGCGTCCGAGGGCCACCCACGCGGACAAGCATAAGCACACGAGTACAAGAAGGTCTTTTCAGCCGCGAGAGAACGGATTCACACGATTCCACCGGATCCAGAACGTGCAGTACTCGCTGGACTTCCTGAAGAGGAAACAGGTGAGCTTCTCGCCTTCTGTTTGTTTACTGCGGAGGAATGCGGCCTCCGCGCACCCGAGAAGGGGAGCCGCCCTTTTTTGGGTTGTAAAGCGCCCCACCCGGCGTCGTGCACCCGATGACTCATCAAAACATTCCGTGGAACTTGTACGCCGCTGGACCCCCGGCGCGGGAGATGGGATCCGGGCACTCGGTTCCTAATGGCGAACGCTGGATGAGTTCGCGGAAGGACAAAGCGACTTTTGTTTGGGTCACCACAACACGCGGGATATAAATCAGGAACGGTTGGATTGATTGCTAATTAAGGGCTGAGTCAGGGTTGAATCAAGTTTTTTTGGAAGGTATCAGCAATTTGGGAGCAGAATTAGTTGACCAAGGAGCGAAAAAACAGTGGGGTGGATCATGAGCAATTGCAAACAAACATATGCTTGAGTCAGAGTGCCCTTTGGAGGGGCGACTGTGAACAGGATTCAATTCGGCGGTTATAGAAGATTCTGATTAGCAAGGATGGTCTTTGGTTTTGGTTTTTAAAGTAAAATAAAAGGGGGGGGGGTCAGAGTAGATTCCAAGATAAAAAGCGTAGAAAAACTGCACTTGAAAGAAGACCAGTTTCTATCTTCAATGTGATCAGGGTTGTGTTAGATTTTAAGAAGTTTGGAAAGAACGTATTTTTGCGGCTTCAATGAAGAGGTACTACGCGCGTTAATGGATCATAAGGAACAGGAAAGCAACCGCAATTTGAAGCCATTCCAATTAAGGAGTTGAGTCAATTAAGGGTGAGTCGGGGTGCCCTTTTGAAGAGGTGTTTTTGTGTTCCGGTAAATTCCGATGAGAGAGAAGAATCGATCAATCAAATGTGAACTTTACTTGTGACTAATAACAACAAAGACATGCGTATTGTAACAACAAATCACCAGTAGCTGCTAGCGTGTTGCAAGAAAACGACCATTCCGGCGTCCTTTCTTAACGCGCAGCAGAACCACGTTTTTGCGCTAGAACCCCTCATCTATGACTCATACCTTTAACATCTGAGTGACCGCCAACCATTCAAAACAAGCATGGACACTTGAGGGTTCGTTCGACCCTTGAGAGGCTGGATTATAATAAGCCTCAACGTTTACAACGAGCTCCTAAAGAGTCCTTTAGATCGTGCACCTTTGGTCCTAGTCTCTTCTACAGATCAGATCCATCAGTGCGGAAGAGGATCAACATTGACGTTCCTATGGCCTTTAAAAAAGAGATAAACCTTTCTTTCTTTCAGATCAAACTGGTCAACATCCGGCCCGAGGACATCGTCGAGGGCAATGGGAAGCTGACGCTCGGCCTCATCTGGACGATCATCCTCAACTTCCAGGTCTCCGTGATCAAACAACGCCAGCAGCAGGAGCTCGCCGAGAGCTACATTGCGGCTTCGGCGAACCCGACTTCTCCGAGCACCCTCCGCCAGGTTTCCCTTCTTCTTCTATATCTAACACGGGGCACTCTGTCCTATCGCGATCCCCTCGAGGGTGTTTGCCGTGACTTCTCGCCTTGTTATGCAGCGCGCGCCACTCCGAGGCGAAAAGGCAAATAGTGATTCCGCCGGTTTTCGCGCGCGCTCCGAATACGGCCGCACGCCTAACCGCACAAAGTGGGGGTGGATGGAAGGGGGGGGGAGGGGGTTCAGAGGATTCGGAGGAAAAGTGGATCTGGAAGAGAGAGGTGGAGGTTCATTTGGGGGTCTTCGGTAGGGCGTCCCATTAGGACTGGTCAAATCGTGTCGAAAGATCCACGAATGGGAGAATGCTAGGAGTGAGACAAGCGTGATAGAATTCAAGTAGTCGATTCGAAAGAATCTGGAGCTTGAGAAGGTAGATTCGAGACGTTAATCACCCAGGAGCTTAAGAGGGCCCAAGAGAGTTAACTCAATGATGAAGAGACCGAACACAATCCAACTTAAGCTCAGTAGAGTTGGAGGCTTTGGATAGAACTTGGAGGGTTCTTTCCGGTTCCAGAGGTTCCCAGCCCCTTCTGCAGTCGAAAACACTCAAACATGTTCCATTGAATTGGACATCCCTAATCCACCCATCTGGTAGATCTACTACATCCGTCCAGGGGAGTTATATCCCTCCACAGCGCCGAGCTCCTCCTCCAGAAGTAGGCTAATCCTCGTCGGGCACAAAGGGGTTCCGGCCCGTCGTCCGCCGAGACGTCACTGTTGACAGAGACGGGCCGTTTATGTGCATAATTCGTCGGGCGATTCCGCCATTTCCGTTCCGCCGACGGCTTCTTCCCGGCGGCCCGTGGACACCGCGTCACAGTCCCCCGGCGGCTAGCTCGCCACTGTTGTTCTTCGCTTCCACGTCGCCCCCCAGATGCCGGAAGTCACGAGGGGAAAAGCGAAAAACAGCGTCGCCTATCGCGGCCAGGATAATGAAGATGGGAGCGGCGGCGGCAGGAGCAGTACGAATACCGGTTTAGGAGGTGAGCCGCGCGAGGCGGCGAGGAATTTTCCGCCCGCCCACAGGCGCGGCCGGCGTCTTCGCCAACGCCGCCGCCGCAATCATAATCGAATCTTTTCGCCCACCCCGACCCCGTACGCCGAGCGTCCAGCTCCGAGCCTTCTCGATTCGGAAGCTGAAGCGAATCCCCCTCAACTTCTCCTCGCCGCTCATCCCGGTTGCGACTGTCCGTGGCCCAGAGCGCTCCCAGTCGGCTCTCTCCTCCTCCACCTTCTTCTCCTCGCGCTCGCCTCGTCAGTGATGTACAAGGTGGTGCGCTCCTTCTCGCGGAAGGCGCAGCGCAAGCACGAGTCTTCCGGCTCGGCTGCCGTCTCCAACGGGCCTGGCGCCTTCGGAGGCGGCTTCGCCAACGGAACCGCCCGCACATCTGAGGGCTACTACGGTAGCGCCTCAGGGGGAGGAGGCCAGTTCCAGCAGCAGCAGTTGGCGGTGCAGAATGGAGGCGCCACGTGGGGTGGTGGATTCTCGGAAAGTTCTTCGTACGAAACTCGCGAACACTACGAACGAAAGGTGCAGAGGGTCAAGAAGACCCGCAGCGAAAGGGAACGGTCCCGATCGGCCCGAGGGGCCAACGGACATCAGGTACGGAGAGTGGGCTTATTCTGGACTTGGTGTTAGCTCTGCGTTGGACCTCAGCTTTCTACTTAAATTCTGCACAGCTTAGGTCGTCAACCACTGATCCATTTCCATGGAGGTTGCCCAGGGTTCCGATATTTCGAATAAGGGATTTGGGGTAACTTTAGTGAGTCAATTAACGTGGTTAATGACCTCCCTCACCCTAAAACGGCATATTGTTCTGTGGTTATTCGGGCGTTAGATCAGCTGGTACTCTGATCTTAGAACGATCAAGCTGAAGTTTTGGGCTGCTTATGATTACTTATGCTTTAGAATACTCAAAAAGCAGAAGGCTAACACTTTTTGAGCCCCAAAACTCGACAATTTCGGATGCAACCCAACACCTCAGCTTCTTACGTGTCGCCGGGCTGCTTTCCCCGGGGGATTAGCGTGCGTCCAAGTTTCGTTTGCCGATGTAAAGGACGTATTTAAGCCGAACGCCAAACAGTTCGGCGCCTCCTGGGTTGCAACAAATTGCGCTGAATCAGGTTAGGGTGCGCGAGCGAGGGCGCCACTGTACGAATTGCGTCGCGGAGGGGCGATCAGATGGCGGCGATGACCTTCCCGCGGAATGACCCTTTCCGAAGGCGCACTCGCCGGACTGACAACCTAATCTGGCGATCGCGGCGGGACCGGTGGGACGGGTTCATCAGGAAGGGTTTGCCCTTCTGAGGACGTCCGTTTTATCTTGATTTCATGACCTTGTGGAGTCAAGCAGGGAGTTAAGAGGGCTAAACAAGCGCTGCATGGCCCCTAGAACATCACGGGTGACTAACAACCTATTCTTTCGCTCCGGGACCACCGTAACCAGCCCTCTTCAGGTCTCCGAAGTGCTCACCCGCGCCGATGGGGTGTCGGCGCGCGACGCGCTCCTTGAATGGGCCCGTCGGGCCACCGCCGGCTACCCCGGCGTCAGCGTCAACAACTTCACAAGCAGCTGGCGGGACGGTCTCGCCTTCAATGCGATCCTACACCGCTACAGACCCAACCTCATCAACTGGAACAAGGTACGGTAGCCTGGAGGACTTCAACCTCACCCTCTTTTAAGATCTCCGACAGATCGGTTTCCGCCCGAGAGCGCCTGGACAACGCTTTCGAGGCGGCCGAGACGGAGTTCGGCGTGTCACGACTCCTCGACCCCGAGGACGTGGACACGGACAAGCCCGACGAGAAGTCGATCATCACCTACGTCTCCTCGCTCTACAACGCGCTCCCTCATCTGGACGAGCTGGCGAAGGTAAGCCTGGCACTGGCACTTCGGGGTTGGCATGAGGGGAACTTCGACTTTCGAATTTTGAGAGTTTTTATCTGGACCATGGGAAGTGGAGGCGATCTGGAGATCAGATAGGTTGTCAGCCACTTGACCGTCTCCTTAGATCACCTAAGTCTCTCCCTAGTGCAGATAAAGCCCCAAAATGAGAATCCGAACCCCCTCGTGCCCCCCTCCGGCACCGGGTCCCCCGCGCACGCACTCCTCTGCTTGACCTCCTTCGCTTGTCCACCCACGACCCGCTCACCGCAGAAGCCGTTTGCAGTACGAGGAGGAGATGTTCGAGTACGAGCGGGAGGCCCGCGAGTTCCTTGGCTGGGTGCGCCGCGCGACCGACCTCATGAACGACCGGCAGCTGCCAGGCTCGGCCGCGGAGCTCCAGCGGCTCGTGGCCGAGCTGGACAAGTTCCGCAGCGACGACTTGCCGCCCAAGGCGAACGAGCGGCAGCGCCTGGCCGACGCCTACGGCGAGCTGCAGACCCTCTTCGCGGGCACCGACCACCTCAGCGTCCCGGCCGAGCTTCGCACCGAGGGGCTCGACCGCGCCTGGAGCGAATTGCTCCGCGCCATCGAGCGCCGCTACGAGCTCCTCCACGAGCGCACCAGTGCACAGGTAGCGCATGGGCACCCGGGCACGCCGGACGGGGAGGGGATCTAATTTGGAGAACACCGAGTACTGTTAAAAGTCCTTGAAGCCAGAGATGGTAACGCCCTAGATCGGCCGATGCCCATCTCTGGCTGGTCCAATCTAAGCGTCGCCATTCAAGTCGATTACTTCTTTTGGGTAAAAATCGAGATTTTTGCCAATTTGTCAATCGAGATTAGAGTGAACTGTGCACGAGTGACAGTACACCAGTGCACAAGTAGCATGGAGCACCAAATCACCGGACTAGGTTTGTCGAATGTTTGCATAAATTGTGAAAATATTCAAAAAGTCATCTCACAAAATTCTTCGATATTCATCGCAAGACTCGCTGACCAGCTCCTGCTCCTTCAGGGCTCGCTGGCCGACATCATCAGCCGCCTAGAACGCGGCATTGGCATCACCAACGAGAAGCTGGACCATATTCTTAGCCGCATCGAGGAGACCATCGAGAAGGCGGAGAAGCTGAACCCCTCAGAGATCCAGCGCCGCGTGGACCAGATCACCGCCGAGCTCCAGGACCTGGACGTCCCTATCGAAGACCTCTTCGGCGACGTGAACACCCTCAAGGAGGCGCGCCACCCCGACGCCAACGACTATTACCGACAGTAAGCCTTCTTCTCTTTGGCCTTGGCTCCTTATTAAGACCCACTTGTGCCCTCTGATCCCCTCTAACCACTCCTCACTTGCAGAGTCTTCGGACTAAGACAACGACAGGATGCTTACCTGGAACGACTCCGGAACCAGCTGCTCGTGCGCCTCGACCACCGTAGCCAGCTACTGCAGCGCGAGAGCCACGAGAACGTGCAGCGGGGCCAGGAGATCCTGCTCAACATCGAGGAGTGCATCGAGTGGGTGCGCAAGCGCCTCGACAAGCTCAACGAGATGGAGTTCGCCACGGACCTCGACGAGATGGAGCACCTCTACGAGGAGCACAAGGTCGACAACCTAGAGATCCAGGACTACCAGCAGGTGGTCAGCCGCTGCATCGCGGCACAGGTAAGCTATCCTCCGCCACCCCGCTCTCTTACAGTACCCCTTTAGCACCAACTGACCGACCATCAGACCCACGAGAGCTACGACCTCCTGTGCACCCTAGAGTCCGAGTACCAGCAACTCCGAGACCTCTCGGCCGGCAGGATCCTCGACCTGGTAGGCTCCCATTGCTCCCGACCCTGAACCCTTCCCTTCGTTGCAGGACTCTCTGATCGCGTTCATGCGCGCCGCTCAACTGGAACTGGTGTGGATCCACGAGCGCGAAGACGTCGAGGTGCACCGTAATTGGTCGGACATCACGCAGTTGGATCTGCCGATGCTCCGCAACTACTACCAGCAGGTTTGTCGACGAAACCGGAAAACCCGTTACATTAGCATTTGGCGGAGGGGATTGATTAATTGGGACCGCCGATGGGCAATTAAACGGCGACGCTCCGTTTCAGCTCACGCACGACATCGAGCAGCGCGAGCGGCGCTTCAACGACGTGTACAACCAGGGCGCCGCCCTCCTCAACCAGCACCACCCGGCCGTCAACGTCATCGACTCCTATCTGCAGAACATGCGCGCCCGTTGGGACTGGCTCCTCTCGCTCACGATCTGCCTGGACGGCCATCTCCGCGACGCCAACAACCTCCACGAGGTAGAGAAGGAACAGAGGGGCACAGGGGTGGATTCGGATGTCAGGACAAAGAAACAAAAAAGGACAGCTTAAAACAGAAAAGTGAAGCGGGACACGGAATCTTAAGAAGGAGAATCCAGAGTATGGCTAACATAGCCAGATAGGTAGGCCGAAGATAGGTCTTCGGCTGAACAGGGATACGGTATTTCAAGACAAAGAATTCGGCGTATTGCAGTGCTAAAAGCCGAGAAGCGGTCTATAATAGATCAGGATACGGTATTTTGAGAGGTAGTTCACAGATCAGGCTGAAGAAGAGTCCTAGAATAAGGAAGGACACGAAGATTTGATGACTATCAATGACACACTCAGAACTACCGTATCTAACCCCGGACTTTCAGTTCATGGAGGATGCCGGGCGCTTCGAGGAGACGATCAAGACGCAGCTCCAACTTCTGGAGAACAACTTCAACCGCACGGACTTCTCCGTGGAAGAGGGCGAGAAGATGCTCCACGAGCTGGACCACCTCTACAGCCTGATCAAGGAGAACGAGAAGGTCCTGGAGAGCCTGACCACGAGGGCCCAGCACATCTCACCCTTGTGGCAGCGCGGAGAGCGCATCCAGCGACCGACGCCCGTGACGGCGTGGTGCAACTACGTCGACGGCGACGTCAACATCCGCGCCGGGGACGAGTGCACCCTGCTGGACAACTCGGACCTCATCCACTGGGACGTGCGTTGTGTGGACGGTGTCCAGGCGCGCGTTCCCTCGGTGGTCTTCAGAATCCCGCCGCCCGACGGTCGCCTCACCGCCTTCCTCAACCGGCTCCTTAGCCAGTACGAGAAGCTCCGCAAGCTCTGGGAGAAGAAGAACCGCATGGTGCGTCTGAACATGGTGCTCAACACCATGAAGACCATCCGGTTTGTGTGCTATAGCTCAGGATTACGGTAACTCTGTGGTTCCAGTGGCTGGGATCTGGACACGTTCAACTCGATGGACCCTGAGCACAGGGATGCGATCATCCGCGCGCTCAACGAGGACGCCAACAAGCTCCTTGGAGAGCTGGACCCGAACGACCCGCTGGCCCTGAGACTCCGCGAGGAGCTCCGACTCACCAACGAGCACTTCTACAATCTGCTGAACCAGTCTCAGCGCGAGCCGGGTAAGCAGCGGGGAAACGGGTTACAATGCGGGCAATGGAAGTGGGTACGGTATTGAGGAGACGATACCAGGAGGGGTATACGGTAATTGGATTGGACTTATCAACATTTCTTTCAGAACCCGACTACTCGAGCCAGTTCGACCAGAAGATCTCCGACCTTCTTCGAAAGCTCGAGGAAGCATGGAAGAAGCTGAACGACCGAGTCGGCCAGCCCGTGTCCAAGAACTCGGACGAGCTCTCGCGCGCCATCGCCGAGCACAAGGCCTTTGAGGAGGCGCTCCAGGCACTCGATGTGGACGTCTCCGACGTCAAGGAGCTCTTCCGGCAACTGCCCAACCCCACTCCCAACCAGCGCGCTCTCCACGACTCCCTAAGTGGCCGCTGGGAGGACCTCTGGGACTTGTCCCACATGTACGTCGAGCGCCTCCGCGCCCTCGAGGGAGTGCTCAATGGCATGGCCGAGGTGGCGGACATTGTGCGCCAGCACGAGGTTACACTGAACTCCTTCGACGACATGCCCGCCGCCCTGGACCGACTCCGAGGAGTGCACTCGCAGCTCCTTGAGATGAACATGGTGCTCCAGCAGCAGCAGGCCATCGTCGACTCTCTGAACCACAACGTGGCTCTGTTGAGGCAGCACGTCGCCAGGACGAGGTTCAACGCAGCCAGGTGAGCTATAGCATGATATGACCGTAAGAAGGGTCCTCAAGAAGCATCCAAATAGACCACCAAATCCCCCTCCACTCACCCCATTCTTGCAGCCATCCCGACGTGGACCGTCTCGAAGAGGAGACCCAGAAGCTGACTGTGCGCTGGGAGAACGTGTGCTCCCAAGTGGTGGACCGTCTCAAGACCGCGGAGCAGTCCCTGCAGACCCAGATGGTCTACCGCTCCGGCTACGAGAACGAGATCGCGTGGCTGGACCGCGTCGAGGCCACCATCAACAGCCTCCGTCGGCCCGAGGACATGCAGCCCGAGCAGTACCAACACCAGTTGGACCTCCTCGTCGCCGAGTACTCCCAGCTCCAAGAACGCACCGAGGCCATTGAGGCCGTGAACCGTGAAGGAGGCAAGTTCATCCGCGAGGCCAAGGTAAGAAGCTGAGATCTCCTTCTTCTCTAATCGCTGCTCCTTCAGGGCTACGACGCGAAGATGCGCCACTTCCTGGAGAACGTCGTCGGAATCCACGGCCCGGCCATCGCCAACGAGTTCCGTCGCAGCGTGCCTCAGCCTCAGAACGGCGCCGACCAGGTGACCGAGGAGCTGGAGAAGCTGAACCGTCGCTTCGCCCAACTCAGCAGCCTGATCCTGGAGCGCCAGAACGTCATCAGCGTGCTCATCCAGAAGTGGAAGAAGAAGCAGCAGGTGGGTGCCTTAGAGAGGATCCTTTCGGCATGTTCTCGTGTTCGGAGCCAAAAGCGGGGTGCATGGGGTGCATGGTCGTGGCCTGTTCCATATCCACGCGTGTAGGTGGACGTAGGAAATGGCGACCGAAAGGGCGAAACGGGGCGATTTTCGACCGCAACCAAACGATAGAGCATCGAGCTTCGGGCTTCGGTGACGGTCTTTCCACTAACGCCGCTTCTGTCCAGGCCACTAACCGCCTCCAGTTCCTCCAGGTCTAACAACGACGTTGCATGGTGTGTGTGCTTCCAGCTTCCGCTTCTTTTCAGCGTTTCAGGAACCGTCGGTGTCACTTCACAGAGGCTTTTCAGAGTCCCCGTTTCAGGCTCCCCGTGAGGCTTCTACTCATGTGCCGCTCCTCTAATATCCGCCTTGCTGTGTTCCATGCGCGCGCGAGTGACCCGTAATCACGCTCTCTCACATCTTTGGTTGTCGTTGGCGATCGTTTCCACCTTCTTTCGGTTTCCTCATTTCCCATGACTGACCTACTTGTACTGGACGTGGAACGGGCGACAGAAAACTAAGTCGGTTCATCGGAGAGGGCGTTGTAGGACGACGAAGAACGGCGACGCGCCGAAGAGGAAGCCAAGCGCCGAGCCTTCGAGGAGGCCCGTCTGAGGGCCCTGAAAGAAGCTGAGAGGCTCAGAAAGGACAGAGAAGACGCCGAGAGGGCCAGAGAGGCCGCCGAGGAAGAAGCGCGGCTGAGAAGAGAACGTGATGCCGCGGAGAAAGCCAGAAAGGCGTTGGAAGACGCAGAACGACGTCGTAGGCAGGCCGAAGAAGAGGCCGAAAGGGAGAGGCTACGCAGGGCGGAGGAAGAGCGCATAAGGCGCGAAGCAGAAGCCCGTAGAATGAAGGAGGACCAAGATGAGGCTGACCGCCTGAGGAGGGAGGCCGAAGAAAGAAAGAGATGGGAGGAAGAGGAGCGCAAAAGGAGGGAGGCGGAGGCGGAGAGAGAGCGCCAGAGACGGAAAGAGTTGGAGGATGAGGAGAGGCGCCGTAGAGAAGCGGAGAGAAGGAGACAAGAGGAAGAAGATGAGTGGAAGAGGCGTCAGGCCGACCAGGCCAGGAGAGACAGGGAGCGAGAGCAGAAGGAGCGCGACGACCGCGCGAGGCGCGAGAAGGAGGAGCTCCAGAAGAAGGTAAGATGTGGCTCTGATAACCCTTTCCTATCCTCTTCTTCTGAGTGTGACTTTCGTGTGTCCCCAACCTCCCACGAGTGACTTCTTCCGCTTCACACACACTCTTAGAGTGCGCAGCTCACTCGGGATGAGCTCAAAAAGCTGACAAGAGTTAGGCTCTGCGTGACTCATGTCCTGACCAGTTCCATCTAAACCAGTACAGTCCATCCAAAACTTAAGGCTAAACCCTTAGCTACTAGGACAAAGCTAAGTGCCCCGCCCTAATCCTCGTCCATTTCAGCCCGCACCTCCAGTGTTCAACATCCACAAAGGTTGGGAAGGTCACATGGTTCAACCTGGCGAAGAGACCGAAGACTGGGACACTCTCGGCGATCTTCCCGAACGCGCTACCGTGGGCGAGCACGAGGACGAGAGCATCAGCTACCAGGAGGAGACGATCACGAAGACGCAGTTCTATGAGATGGAGGGCGTCCTCCACAAGCAGACCGGCGAGATCATCACCTTCGTCGAAGGCATCCGCCAAGGCCTTCTGGACCTAAAGTCCGGCGAGTTCTTCGATATCGTCTCCGGCTCCAGAATGTCGCTGGAGAAGGCCGCCCAGATGGGTCTCATCGAAGGAAACTTCCAAGAAGTCCTGCACAACAAGTACGGCATGCGGCACCCCGTGACCAAGGAGGAGCTCACGCTCCTGGACGCGATCCGCATCGGCCTCTACAACGCCGACCTCCGCCAGATGACCAACATGGAGACGGGAGAAGTCCTTCCTCAGGACATCTGCACCAAGCAAGGCATCCTCTCCAACCGCGACTACATCAAGCTCGTCACCACGGGCATCCTCAAGACGGCGCCCATCTCCCTCGAGTCGGCTGTCGAGCAGGGACTGCTCGATACCGTAACCGGCGAGTTCACCGGGCGGTTCTCCAAGGAGAAGATGAACATGAAGGACGCGCTCTACAACGGCTACATCCAGCTGACCAACCCGCACCCGAACGCCTCCATCAAGATCTCCTTGAGCGAGTGCATCGACCAGGGCTTCATCAACGCCCTCTCCGGAGAGTTCATCGACCGCAACTCCGATGACCGTTTCACCTTCCACGACGCCACTTCCAAGAAGATGGAGCTGCTGAACATGCACATCCCCGAGGTGGTCAACACTGACACCCGGGAGCGCGTCACCCTTACCAAGGCGCTCCTTCTCTCGGCCGTCAACGCCCGGAAGGGCAACTTCACCGACCTGACCACACGCAGCGGCATGACCCTCCGCGAGGCCTTCAACAAGGACTTCATCGGACGGCCCATGACCCTTCTGGAGATCTGTGACAAGGACATGATCGACAGCGAGCACCGCTTCGTGGACCGGGGCACGCAGAACCGCTGCACCCTCTTGGAAGCGCTCTACCGTAACCTACTAGACGCGGAGGTGCGCCACATTGTTGACCCGGAGGAGAAGGACGTTATCTCCATCGCCGAAGCTCTGGAACGCGGACTTCTAACTGTAGAAGGACGCATCGAGCTCCCTAAGCAAAACAAGAGCTATACGGTGGCCGAGGCCGTCTACGAGGGTCTCATGACCAAGCGTGTCCGCCACTCGATCTTCGACGTGAAGGGCGTCCGTGACACGCGTTCCGGCGCTACCGTAAGCTTTAACGAGGCTGCCGATTCTGGACTCATCGACGTGCACCGTCAAACCGTGGTTGACGGAGTCACTGGACGCACTGTGAAGTTCTCCGAGGCCCAGGAGATCATCGACCCCCTTCTTCTGGAGCTTCTTACGAAGCCCATTGGAATACGCGATGGAGGCGGCCAGGAACTCAGCGTCCTTGAAGCCGTCGTCCGGGACATCATCGACCGAACCAAGTCCGTCTTTGTGGACAAGACCTCGAACCGCGAAATGAGTCCTACGGAGGCCTACGAGGCCGGCAAGATCACCCTCCGCGGGGCGATGCAGCTCAACGCCCTCTTCGACGTGCACCCTTCGCTCGTCGCGCCGTCCAAGAAGGTCGACCACAGGAAGAGGATCAGTCGTCCCGGACAGCCCCAGGAGTTGGGAGCCGACCAGGTCAAGGTCACCCTTGCCGAGGCCATGAAGCAGGGTCTCATCGACTCGAGAACCCAACGGTTCCGCCAAGGAGACACGGAGATGAGCCTGGACGACGCGCTGAACCAGGGCATCCTGGACCCCAGCAGCGAGTGGATAGTCCCCGCCAAGGCTACTGGAGTCGGACCGACCATCGAGGAGAAGGTCAGCGAGACCGTGACCCAAACGGGACAGCAGCTCGCGCCCAAGATCTACCCGGACAAGGCACTTGAAGAGTCGGTGACCACGGTCAAACGCGTCCGCACCACCGAGACCACCGCGGTGGGTGGTCCTGGAGGAGTGTCCGTGTACCGGGCGCTCACCGGAGGCAAGGGAACGATCGAAGTGCCCGCCGACGGCTACCACATCAAGGAGGCCGAGCGCAAGGGCTACATCGACCTGGCCACCGGAGTGGTGACGCCACCTGGCACGGACAAGCAGCTCAGTCTTGACGAGGCTTTCGAGCTGGGCGTCGTCGACCCGAAGTCGATTTCCATGCGGGACCCGCAGACCGGACTGACGCTCAACGGAAGCGAAGCCATCGAGAAGAAGCACATGGACAAGAACGGCTTCGTGACACACCGAGGCCGGCGAGTGAACCTCCAAACGGCCATCGAGGAGAACGTGGTCAAGGTGGAGTTCGAGGTCCCGGCGCTGCCTTCCGCCAGCAAGAAGGTCATCCAGTTCTCGGCCACCGGAGGCCCGGTCATGGCCTTCCGTCCAGTAGGCCCGGCCGTCGTCGAGGAGTCCGAGACCGAGTGGAGCTTCGACGCCACTCGTGGAGAGCTGGTCGACGCGAGCACTGGAGAACGCTGCTCCATCGAGTCGGCACTCTCGAGTGGAAAACTCTCCAAGGAAGACCTGAGAGTCAGGGACGCCCTCACTGGAAGAGACATGAGCTTCGAGGAGGCCGAGAAGTGGGGCATCATCGACACTGATCGCGGCTACTACACGGACAAGAGCGACAACAAGCGCTACAGCTTCTCGGAGGCGGCCAAGCAGCACCGGATCTACCCTACTGGCGGTGTTCCGGAACACGCTGGCGACGCGGTGCACACGACGATGAAGGTGCGCACACGGACCCAGGTGTCCAAGAAGGAGGCGCTCTCCGCGGGACCCAGCTCCTTCGCCGAGCTCTCCCTGACCAAGGCCATTGCACTTGGACAGTTCGACACCGGAAGTGGAATGCTCGCCCTGCCTGACGCTCCCAAGGAGATGACCCTCAAGGAGGCGGTGATGAAGGGCTTCGTTAACCCCTATGGCACTACCGTAGTCGACCGCAAGACCGGAAAGGAGCTCCCCCTTCTTGAGGCCATGGAGCAGAACGTGGTCGACGGCCTCGGAGGCACTGTAACCGACACGGCCACTGGAAGACAGATGGACCTGAAGACGGCTGTCAAGGAGGGCGTCATCAAGGGAGGAAAGGTTCTTGACTCGCTGGAAGGGAGCCTTGTCACCGGAAGACTCGACATGTCCACCGGGAAGTACCAAGCCCAGGACGGACGAAGCATGGAGCTCCACGACGCCATCAAGAACAACCTTCTGGACATGGAGTCCATGAGGGTCAGGGACCCCGTCTCGGGAGAGGAAATCTCCTTCCGCGAGGCCGTCCAGCAGAACATCGTGGACCCAGAACGCGGCACCGTCTTCAACCGACGCACCTACGAGGAGACCAGCTTCCCTCAAGCACTCACCTCGGGACTCCTGGTCTCCGCCGGCGCCCCACGACCTACCGTACCTACCGTACGCCCTGTCTCGACGACCCAGACGGGCTCTGTCTCCTCCCGACCCGTCTCCACCTCCTCCACCTCGAAGATCGTCGAGCAGAAGCTGACTCTGACCCCCTACGTCCAGCAAGCGCCCCCTCCCGTCCCAACTACCGTAGTCCGTGAGCCGATCCGCGAGCAACCTTTCGGGGAAGGGCGTCGCGAGATGCTCGACCTCGGAGGCGGCAAGCAGGTCATGGTAAAAGTAGTCCGCGACGACGCGGGCATCGAGAAGGGCGAGTACGTGGACCCGTCCACCGGGATGAAGTTCACCATCCAGCTCACAGGGGACCCCTACATCACGGAGACGAAGACGATGGTCAAGAGCTCGGCGCAGGTCCAATCCGTGGAGCTGGAGCCCCACGCGGAGTTCGTGGGCATCGACAAGATCCGGGACAAGCGCAACGGCCGCGTGATGTCGCTGCAGGACGCGCAGAGGATGGGCATCGCCCGCGTGGACAAGAAGGGCAAGCAGACGACGAAGACCTACGCCGTCTTCCGCTCCAACATCCAGAACGCCGTGACCCGGGGAGTGATCGACTCCCGCGGCGAGAAGATCAGCCTGGAGGACGCCATCCGCGTCGGCATCATCGACATCGCCAACCTGAGCTACGTGGCGCCCAACGGAGAGCACTTGACCCTGGCGCAGGCCGCCAACCGCGGTCTCCTGGACGTGACCCTGTCGGAGATCCTGCCCAAGGGAGTGTGCCACCCCGCCAACGGAGAGTCCATCCCCATGTCCAAGGCCATCGACCTGGGCATCGTGAACGCCAGAACCGGAGAGGTCAGGAACCCGTTCACCCAGGAGAAGCTGACCTGGCTGGACATTATCAAGCCCGTCTACGCCAGTCTTACCATGGAGGGCGTGTACGACCCTACGAAGGGCTACGCCGTGTCCGTCACCAGCGCCATCGTCGACGGACTCATTGACTCTCGCTCGCGCCAGTACCATAACCCCATCACCAACGAGAAGCTCTCTCTGGAGGAGGCCTCGGCCAAGGGTCTCATCGACCAGGAGACGCTCCGAGTCATCACCAAGCCCTTCTTGGCCGACTACCGTAGTGGTCGCGTGGTCGACCTGATCTCCGCCGTGGACCTCGGCCTCATCGACGCGCGAAACCGAACCATCCAGATCTCGGAGAACGTGATCCTCCCTATCCCGCGCGCCGTCCAAGAAGGCAAAGTCCCGAGGGAGATCGGCGAGAAGCTGAGACGCGTGGACAAGATGACCTTCGCCGAGGCCCTTGGCAAGGGCATCATCGACGTCGTGCAGAACTCCTTCACCGAGCCGGACTCAGGGAAGCAGATGACCATCGAACAGGCCGTCGCCCAGGGCTTCATCGACACGGGCTCCGTGGAGGCGATGGAAGGCTTCGACGAGCGGAATCTGGCCAACGTGGTCAACTCCGTGGAGTTCGATGAGAACTCTGGCAGAATCAGGGACAAGAACACCGGACTCTACTTGACCTTCCGGGCGGCCGTGGACAAGGACGTGATTGACCCGGACTCGCTCCTCCACGACCTGGAGACGAGCCAAACGATGACCATTCGCGAGGCGCTCAACCGAGGCCGCGTGGACGCCGACGGCAAGTACGTCGAGTCGAAGAGCCAGAACCGACTGAAGCTGAAGGAGGCCGTGAAGTACGGTATGATCGCGCTGATCGCCTCGCCCATGCAAGCGGCTCAAGCGGTGACCGAGGCGGTCAAGAGAAGAGACGCCGAGGGCTACAAGTTCAAGATCGAAGCCGTGGACTCGGACAAGCGCTTCAGCAGCTCCAGCTTCGGAGGCGGAGTGCAGCCCCGATTCCGAACGGAAGAATCCACCACCATCCGGATGACGCCTCGCCGCGCGGAACCCTCGCTTTCCGTAAGACTTCGCTCCTCCGTGAACGAAGACCTCCGCTCCGACAAGGCCCGAAGCTTCATCCAAGACCCTCAGGGCTACGCCGACCTTCAGAACGAGTTCCTGACGAACCTCGAAAACGCGTCCTTCAACGTCGAAGAACGGATCATCGAGGATCCAGCCCAGTCGAGGCGCGTCTCCGTGCGCGAAGCCACCGAGTCCGGGCTTCTTGACGTGACCACCGGCGAGATCGTGCTCCCCAGCTCCAACAGGAGATACTCCATCCCGCGTGCCGTCCACATGCACATGATCGAGCCCCAGGCTGCCAAACGCATCATGGAGTCCCTAAACATGAGTCTCGAGGAGCTCCAGCAGCCTTCCACTTCCTACGTCACCGAAACGCTCTCCTCGACGGCTAGTCCCGGCGGAGCGACCTCCTCGGAGACCCAGAGGCAGAGCTGGACCAAAACGGTCAACTGGTCAGGCCAGCCGGCCGAGCTCCGCGCTTCCAAGGACCCTCTAGCGCCCTACACGAGCTACTCGCAGACCACGACCACGCAGCGTACTTCTTCTTCCGAGCCCGTGGACGCGCCTTTGTGGACGCGACGAGATTAGCCTACCGTATACCGAATTCCCTCCAAACTCCAAGTGCCTATCAGTGAAAGCTCAATTCTTGTTCCTATTTTCGTCTTTTTCTCTCATTGCATTTCCCAGCTCCTTCTGCCACCAGGCGCTCCGTTTCTCCCCGATTCCGAGAAGACTCCACCCCAGCAGGCAGTTCTCGACTCGCCCGAGAACGACGCCTTCTCTAAGCCCACTTGAAGCTATGTACATTGTCGCGATTCACTTCTACCGTATTCCCGTCCACATCCAGGTTTATTCTCTCGTTCGCTTAGCTCACATACATCTAATAACTATCCCTGTGATACCGATATTCGTCTCTGTAGCATAAAGAAATATCTGACAGGGGGAGCATCACAGGGCAAGACACAGTGACACCGACGGTTCTTCGAAGGAGGCTTTGCATGTGGATGGTGTAGTTCGGCTTTGCATGAAGGGTTCGCTTGTCCGCACTCCGAACACGGATACCGGAATCTATTAGAGAAGGGTTGCTTTCGAACCGGATTTTGAACTGAATAGAATATAACTACCTTAAAGTGTACGTAAAGTGTACGTTAAAGTGAACAGTTTGAAAAAGATTGAATTCTAAACATTAAAGTTTCGTCTACGTAACCCTTGGCTGCAAAGCTCAAAGGCAAACTCTTGATGACACACGCAGGTTGGAAGCAGCTTGAAGCTCGAAGGTGATCAAACTAGAACAGCTTGAAAGTGTTCGTCCGTATCCGAGACAGACCGAACGTGCGAACTTTCCAAAAACTGCGTGTGTGGTCCATTTGCAGCGGAAAGCGAGCTCGCGTTATCCAAGTTCGAAATTCGGTTTGCTGAAGCCGATCCAGTCGGGGGATACCATAGTGAACTTTGATCAGGAAAGTAATGACCAATGTTCAGGACGACCTGTACTCGGAGTGCGTCTCCCGGCGACAGAACATCAGCGAGCTTCTCCAAGAGCTCAGCAGCCTCGACCTGACACACCATGAGGCGTTCCACCAGCTCTCGAAGAGCCGCGGGACCACCGACTCCACGACGAATGCGCGTCTTCAGATGCAGGTTGGTAACACTTAAAAATACATCGATATTCGTCAACCCTCTGTGAAGTGGGTGCGGGAGGGACTCCTCCTAATTCGGTGTGATCGAATTTGGGTTTTCCAACTGTCATCCGTATTCGACATTCCCCAAAAGAAGCGATCTTTCCTCAATCTGATAAACCTCGAGCTTTGCCACTCCTTTACCCTCCGTTTCAGTCCGTCCGAGAAGAGTTGGCGCAGTGGGGCCTCCGCATCTCGGAGAGTGTGCGCGAGGCGGATCGACTCTGCGAAGAAGGCGCCGACCTTCTCTCACCCGAGCAGTTCAGCGAGCTCCGGGAGCACCGCGACCGCCTCAGCGCCACTTATCAGGCGATGGTAACGAAGACAGACGCCGTCCTGGAGCGCCTCAACGTGGCGACGGCGCTACTCATCGACTTCTCCAACGAGTCCAGCTCGCTCCACTCTTGGATCAACGACCGAACGAGGCAGTTGAATCGCATCAAGATGGAGTCGGGCGATCCGAAGGCCGCCGAGGAGGCCAGAAGACGTGTTAGGGACTTTGCGGAGGACGTAGCTCACAAGGAGGAGTCGCTGGAGTCGATCGCCGAGCTGGCCTCCCAAATCGAGCGAGAGATCTCGCTCTACTTGGAGGAGATCAGCCAGCTTCATCCCTCGATCCAGCAGCCCCCCATGGACTGCAAGGACATCGGAGACACGGTGCAGCGTCTTAGAAACGACTTTTCCGAACTCCGCGCTGGCTGTCAGGACCTCACCAAGTTCCTCCAGAAGCTGCAGAGCATCGATGTGGACCACAAGAACACGGTGCGGGATGCAGAGAGCCTCCTGGTCGACCTGGAGGGAGAGGTGATGCAGAACGAGCGACTCAGCGGAGATGCCGAGTCGGCGGAGGCGCTCCAAAGACGCCTCGACAAGATGATGGCACTGGGAGAGCGCACCCGGCAGCAGCGTGTGGCCATCGGCGCCGTCGAGGAGGTGGCCGACCGCCTGGTGAAGACGGTCGCGCAGACGGACGCGCACGAGCGCATCGCCCTGGAGCAGAGCCAGATGCTGGCGGAGATGAAGCGGAGGCAGAAGAGGCTGGACGACCGCGTCCAGCGCAACGTCGAAGAGCTGCAGAAGGAGATGCAGAAGATGGACCAAATGGTGAGTGACTCAGCGCCTTTCGCTTCTTTGTTGTGTTGGCGATGTTTGGAAAGGGGAGCGGATGGGAAATGGAGACGGAGATGTAGGAAATGGACACTATGACTGTTTCCTTTTACAATGTCCTAGATGATAGGATTCTTGGGTATTATATGGGCAGTAAAGGCATCTATTTAATGTAAAAGGTGACTCTGGCAGAATCAGGGACAAGAACACGTGGGTTACTTCACGTCGATTGAAAAACAGCTTTGAGCCTCCACCAAGCAGTTCTCAGTAGCTATAAAGGCTAGGGAATCATTTATTTTCGTGACTCAGCGCTAGGTCGTTCCGCTTATTCATATTTGTTGTATATAGCGCAGCTAACTCCAGGGGGTGGAGCAAAGGGTGGCGATCGGCGGAAGTGACTGAGCAGTTTATTTCCCAGTCCTTTTTCTTTTCAATGCTCCGCTTCCCGGCACTTATACGATCTAAGGTGAAAAAGAAGAAAAAGATTGAAAAACGGTTATTACGTCAGGTAAGCGGACTATTTAGATTATGGAGCTATATATTTAGGAAGCTAACCAGAAAGCTAGGGAGTTTTATGGAGCTAATTAGAGAGCTAACTATATGACTATTTTGTCTACGTACATGTTCACTTCTCTTACTCCTTTAAAGATCTTATGAACATCTTCAGGAAGTCCAATTTCTAGCCAAGGGCTTTAGGAACCAAAAACCTTCAAATTATAAGGCGTAGTTGCTTGAAGGGATCAATTTAGATCCTTTTAGCATTTCCCATCGATTCCGCTCCTTTCAAATACAATGCCTCCATGACTCACTCCCAAGACCTTCCGCTCCTTCTTCTTATCTCGCGTATTTATAATACACCTTCTTCAGAATGTGACGGCGGAGCAAACACGGCTAAAGACGGACCTGGAGAACGTGGTGGCAGAGACTCGAGAGCTCGTCCTCCAACTCTCCTCACAGCAGCCGATCTCTGCAGACCCTCAGAAGTTGGCGGAACAGCTAGATGCCTTCGAGAAGCTCCAGCAGGAGGTTTTCGCCCAGGAGGAGGCAGTGATGCTGACGAGAGCGAAGGTCGTCGACCAGCTAAAGCGCTGTCCAGATGGAGAGCTCCGTGAAGAGCTTGAACAAGAGCTGGAGCGCCTGGCGGCTGAGTGGAACCCGTTGATGCAGGGAGTTAAGGAGCGCAAGACGCTCATGGAGAAGGTCAAGACACTAGCCGACGAGATGGCCATCGCACAGAAGGAGGCCAAGGAAGCCGTTGAAGAAGATGCCAAGAGACTTTTGGAGGCGAAGGCCTCGGCTGAGGATGTAGAAGCCGAGATAGAGAATATCGCCGCGCTCCAGGAGGCCTTGAAGAAGAGGAAGCCCCAGATCGAGGCCCTCAAGCAGCTGGGAACAAAGCTGGAGATGCTTGCGCCGGGACCCGACGCCAATAGGACTTGTAGGGCCGTGGAAAACGTGTCCGATGACTGGGAGCGTCTGCTGAAGGACTGCAAGGACGCGGGCAGGAATGCCCAGAGAAAGGTGGGTTAGGGAGATAGTTTTCATCTCTCCGAGATCCTCGTCCACATCTCTTCGTTCAGAGTAAACTTGACCGTTTTAGAACAAGCTGCGACTTGACTTCGAAAAGGCTGTGGTAGAAGCCGAGCAGCTTCTGGCCGCCTGTCGCAGTCACGAGATCTTCGCTCACTGCAAGAACGAGGAGCCTGAGGCACTGGCCAACGCAATTCTTCAAGCTCAAGGAGCTGATGACGTGCTGAACAGGGAGAACGTCAAGTCGGGTAACTCATCTACTTTAATGCCACCCCTACTCACTCCTTCTTGTTCAGTTCTGGTAGGCCTGGAGCAGACGTGGCCCCGCCAGCACCGTGAAGTAGTTGCCGCGGGGACGGAACTCCGATCGGTGGCGGATGCCGACCTCAACCGGGAGATCGACGACACGCTCGCCTACTTGGAGCAGAACGCCAGCGAGCTGGGCACGCTGCTTGGGAACGCGCTCAAGGCGTTTGACGAGAAGGAAGGCGCCGTGGCCGACTTCCGCGCCGCCCTGGACTCCTTCGACGACGAAGTGGCGGCGATGAGTGAGCGGCTGAAGACCGTAGGGTCCGTTGGAAGGGACCGCGCCCTCCTTCGGGAGCAGCACGCCGAGTGCGAGCGACTCTGCGCCGAGGTGGAGGCCAAGGAGCGTGCGAGGGAGATGCTTGCCTTGGAGTGGAAGAAGCTGGCGGAAGGAGCGGGGAGTGCCGCCGCCTCTGCAGGAGTTCCCAAGGACCTAGAACGCATCTCACGCGAGCTTGATCACCAGAGGAGCGTCCTCGCCAAGAGGAAGCGCTCGGTCTCCGCTACTAAGAAGAACGTGGAGGATCTTCTGAGGTAGGCCCTGTGTTTGAGGGGCGTTCAGCTCCTAACCGCCTTCTTCCAGGGACGTGGCCGAATGCAACCAGACCCTCGAAAGCCTTCTGGACGACCCCTCCATCCGCGAGAAACCACTCGGCTCCGAAGACCTCGGCGCGCTCCGTGAGCAGCAGGAGGCCCTTAAGCTCTTCCGCGAACAGCTCCGACCGCGGAAGGAGCTCGTGGCCGAGGTGGCGGCGCGCTGCAAGGAGATGATTCGTTCAGCGGGCGCTGACGTCGACACCGCCGAGTTGGAGCAGGAGCTCCGTAAAGTGGACGACTCCTGGAACGCGGTGGCCTCCGCGGCGGAGGAACGCGCCCTCCTTCTTGACGGCGCTGTGCAGCACCTGGGTGGCTACAATGACGCACACCGCGCCCTCTCCAATTGGCTCGAGGAGACCGAGGAGATGATGAGAAACCTGGCCCCACCTTCCGCCGACCACAAGGTCGTGAAGACCCAGCTGCAGAACTATGAGTTCCAGACGAAGATGGTCGAGGACAAGAAAGCCAGGTAAGATGGGGTTTCTAGTTCTTCTAAGAAAGCAATGGGTCAGAAAGGTGGAGAATATGGATGGATATGAAACATATATAGCGGGATAGTGTTTATTCGAGCTTCTAAATTGCGTTCCTGACCATGTTTTTCATGTAGATCCAGTGTAAGCAGTTTTATTTCCAAACATTGAAACCCGCGTAGTTAAAGGCTTTATGCATTCGTAATGTGTCCTTTGAGGAAAAACGTCACAAAAGAAAGCAGAAAAAGGACCTCGAAAGAATGCATTTTAAATCTGTCACTTTCTAGGCAGGTTAGACCCCTAGATTTGGTTAGACGCCTTAGAGCAAGGAAAAGTTCTCAACGTTAAGGTGCCTCTGTTGAAGATCTTACTGTAAAGTGTTTTTAAGCACAAGGCCGTTCTTTCTTTGGATATTTTTTTGTTTAGCAAAGCTCGGTAGTCGTATAAGATAGTCCTCTCAGCTAACAAAGGAATAAGTAGTTTTTATTTACACCGACTAGATTTAATGGCCGTTACGTAAGAAAGAGAGTACAAAAGCGATTAAGATATTACTAAAAACAATAACAAAAGCCAGGATAAAAGTGAGTGGCACCCCGTCGCTTTCTTCATTGGCCCAAGAGTGCAGTATGCATTCTTAATTTTAGGGTGAGCGCTTGTTTGACTTCGACGCGCTGATTTCGCGCGCTCTGTTTGCCCACGGCGAGCACGGACTGTTACTACTCGAGCGGTAGCGCGTCCTCATTGCGGTTATTATGCCTTTTGCCATGGAATTTCCGGTTACGCGCCTCACGCCAGGGAGTCAGCTGCGAGGCGCGCCCATGTGGGGAGCTGAGGTGTTGGTGGGATCTAATTTTGGAACTTAAATAGTCGCTAGAGACTCCGTAGGGTACTTCCTCTTAAAATAGAACTGGAAAACTATAGAACAGGCAAGAGTATCCCAAAGCGGATGTCAGTCCAAGTGGGTCGACAAATTTCGGGCGCCCCAACAACATCCTCCGCCATAATAGCGGTTCCAAATAACGGTAATTACGCCTTTGAGCCTCGGAATTTCCGGTTGCCCCGCCCACGCGGAGTCAGCTGCGACCTTCCCTGTTTGGAGTAGATGCTATCTCGTGCGCAGAGCGTTGCAACGAACAACTCTGACCCAGTTTGGCTTTCAGCGTCGATGGATTCATCGCCATGATCGGCAACATCGAGCGCCTCAGCGGAGAGGGCGAGCAGCGTCCTCTGCTCCGGGCCAAGGCCCAGGAGGTCAAGCAGAAGTACGAGGAGCTCGTGGAACGCGCGGCTGACCGTCGGCGACAGCTTCTTGAGGCTGCAGCGCTCTCGGAACAGTGGCAGAAACGCGCCAACCCCCTCAAGGCCTGGCTCGAGTCTTGTGACAAGTCCCTCCAGGCCCTAGGCAACGTGCCCATCAACACGGAGCAGTGCGAGGCACTCCTTGCCGCCCAGGAGGTAGGTCAAGCTTCTCCTTCTTCTATTGACCCTTGCCTTCCAGGACCTGCATCGCGAGCTCGAGTCGAAGCGCGAGGAGTTTGACGAACTTGTAGGCCTGTTCCCCCAACTGGCGAAGCTTGTCAGCGCCGAAGACTCCAACGAACTGGAGGCGACACTCCACGCGCTCACCTCCGGCTACAACCAGATCGGCTCCTGCTCGCTCAAGTGCGGGAAGACGCTGGCCGACATGCGCGACAACCTATCCGAGTTCCAGCAGGAGGCGGACGACTTCGCCGACTTCCTCGATGAGACCGGCGCCGAGATCCGCAAACTCGGAGAAGTCTCCGTGCACCCGGATGACCTGAACGCCATGAGCGAAGACTCCATTGTAAGTGGGCGAAAGGCACTTTGGCCAGCTTCTAAGAGGTCATCTTGACTGTTTTGAACCGAGTGCTTTCAGAAAATCGGAGAGAAACTGAGTGGCCGGGACGAAGTGGTGATGAAGCTGGTGGAGGACGCCCGCGAGCTCTGCAAGCACACCAGTGGGAGCGAGGCCTTGGCACTCCACGCGAGGATCGACGGTCTCCGCAACCGCTACATGGAGCTCGTGAACGCGGCCGACCAGAAGATGGCCGTGCTTCAAGAGGCGATCGACCTGTCCGAGGACTTCCAGTGCGGACACGACTCGCTCCTGGAGATCGTCGAGGGCTTTGAAACCGACCTCGAGCACCTGGACTCCATCTCGCTCGAGCAGCAAGTGCAGCTCGTAGGGAACATGGAGAGCGATCTAGAGAGCCTGAGACCCGATGTGGACGACTTGAACGCCAAGTCCAAGCAGCTACAGCAGCTGGCCTCGGCTGCCCACGCCGAGGAGCTGGCAGCAAAGACCCTCGAGATGAACCGCAGGTTCAACACCGTGGCCAGCGCCGTGGGAAGGAAGTCCGAACGCCTCAGGGTGGCCGAGCTCCAGAGCCGACAGGTCTTCGACGACCTCGACTTCCTCCTTGACTGGTTCAGCGAGGCGCACAAGCGCGTCCAAGCCAGCGCCGAGCCCAGCATCGAGTCCAAGTCGCTCGTGCACCAGATAGAGAGCCAGCGGCTTATGAACCAGGACATCAAGATGCAGAAGGACGACTTGAGGAAGGTCATCGCCGAGGCGTCCCAAGTGGCGCGCCATCTCAACGACGTGGAGAATGGGGGACAAGACGCGCTCATCCACGAGAAGATCGAGGTAAGCAGTTGAGAACCCTTGACCCGTCCTAACCCTCTTCTTTCCAGAGCGCCCAGAAGCTCTCAGACGAGACGTCCCGCTTGGCCGCCGAGCGCCTCGCGGTCCTAGAAGAAGCGGAGATGTTGGTCAGTAACCTGGACGACCACTACGGCACGCTGCTTGAGTGGCTGGAGGAGATGGAGACGGAGATGCGCGAGGCTCCCCTCATCCACATCGGCAGTCGGCCGGAGCAGCTCCTTCAGGAACAACAACTGAACCAGGCGCACCGAGCCCAAGTCCAGGCACAGCGGGCGATCATCGAGGAGTTCGAGGCTAACGCAGCCAGCCTGGCTCGCCTCTGCAATGAAGAAGACGCGGCCAATCTGGAGACCATCGCCGGTCAGATCGTCGACCGCTTCTCAGCCATCAGCGAGGAGCTCCGGGCCAAGGGCGCCACCATCGACGACGCCCTGGAGCACAGTTCCAAGTTCACCGACCGCCTGGACTCGCTCCTGTCGAACCTGGAGTCCACCGCGGGACAGATCCGGAACGCTGACCCGATCTCCTCGAGGCCCCAAACCCTCAAGAGGCAGATCTCGGACAACGCGGCGCTGATCGACTCGCTCAGGCAGAAGAAGGGCGCGTTGGAGGCGATGCAACTCAGCGCGGCCGAGACTATTGCCCAGGCGAAGCCCAACGACCCAGCCGTGGTGGACATCTCGAACAAGCTGGCCCGGCTGGAGGAGCTCTGCTTCGAGATCGAGCAGGGCTCGGCGAGTCGTGGCGCCCAACTTCAAGAGACCCTCGTCAAGGCCGAGCGCTTCTGGCACGAGTTTGAACAGTGCCAGGAGGCCGTCGACTCGCTTCGCAAGCGTCTCGACGCGATCGAACCGGGACCAGGAGAGTCTCCGGAGCAGCTGGAGGAGCAGAAGATGGAGCTGGCCGGTATTACGGTAGAATTGGGCCATGCGGAACCGGCTTTGGAGTCGATGCGCGGAGCTGGACGAGAACTCTGCAAATCGGTGGGCGGAGACGAAGGAGTTCAGATTGCCCAGCAGATCGGAGTCCTCGAGAAGGACTGGGGTAACGTGACCCAGCTCTTCGCCCAAAGGGAGAAGGACCTTGTGGACGCTATCGAGAAGTCCATGCAGTTCCACGATCTACTTTCTGATCTGTCCGAGTGGATGGCCGACGCGGAGAAGACGATCCAGGAGATGCCTCCTCTAACTTCTGGGGCTTCTGTGGACGAGATCCGCTCCGAAATGCAACGCATCGGAGCCCTACGGAAGAACGCTGACGAGCACGCCGTGCTCAAGGAGCAGCTGAACCAGGCGGCCAATGAACTCTGTGCCCAGGCCCAGCCTCACCAAGCAGCCGCCATCCGGGCTCCCATCTCAGAGCTCAACTCTCGCTGGCACCGCCTCTACGAACAGCTGAACGACCGTCAGCAGAAGCTGGAGCGCGGCCTTCTGGAGATGGGCCAGTTCAACCAGGCCTTCGAGCAGCTCATGGGCTGGATGGCGCAGACGGAACGCACTCTGGACGAGATCCATCCTCAGCCTGGAAACCTGAAGCTTATCGAGATCGAACTCTGCAAGCACCGCGTCGTGCAGAACGACGTTGAGTCCCATCAGCCCAGCTTCGACACGCTCCTTAACGCTGGACAATTCCTGATTAAGTCGGACGCCGCAGCCGCCGCTTCAACGCAGCCGAAGCTGGACGAGCTCCAGGAGCGCTGGCACTACTTGGCCGACCGACTCAACGAACTCTGGGCGGCGCTCCAAACCGCCAGGAACGAAGCTGCCACCCTCGGGGACCAAACAGAGAACTGGCTTCTGTGGCTGGGAGACGTCGATGCTGACTTGACGCACTCGAAACCCGTAGGAGGACTACCAGAGACCGCGACCACCCAGTACGACGACTTCTTGGTCACCAAGGCCGAGGTGGAGTCCCGTCGCGCGGATCTGGAGAAGCATCTGGCCGCGGGAGAAGGCTTCTTGAGTGAAGACGCGGCTTCGGATTCTTGGCTCGCTCAGAAGCACGGCCAGTTGAAGAAGCTGTGGACGAAGGTCCAAGAACGTCTTGTAGACCGGGAGAACAAGCTTCTGATCGCGCTGAAGGACGCCGAGCAACTGAGTGAGTCCATGGAAGCCATGGGTCACTGGCTGGACGCTGCCGAAACTAAACTGAACCAACAAGGCCACGTTTCGAGGCTTCCCGACGGAATCGATCGGCAGATTAAGGAGCACACGGAGTTCCAGAAGGCGGTCCAAACGGAGCGCGCCGTGCTGTTGGACCTTCAGAACAAGGCTGGCCAGATGCAGCTGAGCTGCGAGAAGAAGGACGCCATCCCCATCAAGAACCGAATGGTCTCATTGAAGCACCGCTTCGATAAGGTGCAAACGAGGTGCGCGGACCGAACCAAGGCCCTCGACGGCGCCTTCAACGACGTTCGACTCTTCTTCGACGCGCACGCGGACCTTCTGGACTGGATCGAGGCCAGCGCGGCCAAGCTCTCCGAGCAGGAGACTTCGCCTGCCACAGCTGGAGAGCGCATCCGCCAGGAGCTTGAGGAACACAATGCCTTTGCCCGGGAGCTTCTGGAGCTCCAACCCAAATACGACGCCACGGAGCGGAGAGGAAAGGCGCTGCAGGAGCACTCACCCCAGCACGAGAAGAAGGCCGTGGAGGAGGCGAGCGAGGAGCTCAGGCAGAAGTGGACGGCGCTTTGTGGAGCGTCGGTCCAGCGGAAACGAGCACTCGAAGAAGCTCTCGCGCAGAGTGGCCAATTCACCGAAGCTCTGACCTCCTTGGCCGAGTGGCTGGAGGTCACTCTTCCCGAAGTAGGCGCTACAGATCGTCTGAAGGGAGACCTGGACACGGTCAAGAAGCTTTTCTCGGAGCACGAGGCCCTGAACGAGGAGATCACCAGCCGGAAGAAGGCCGTGGACAGGGTGAGGGAGAGGGCGAAGCTGATGGTTGAAGCAGGAGGCGACGCTGAGCTTATCAACGATGTCCAAACGCGCCTCGAGCAACTCAACGAGAACTGGACACGGCTGGAAGAAGGCGCCAGAGAGAAGGACCAGAAGCTGTCAGAGGCGCTAGTCTCTGCGGAGCACTTCGAGGACCTCACGCACTCCCTTCTAGAGTGGCTCTGCGAGGTCGAGTCCAAGGTGCGTGCCTCTGGCTACGTCGCCGGAGACTCAGAACCCGAGATCCTGGCCCAGATTGGTCAGCTTCAAGCTCTCCGTAGCGAGCTGGAGGCGAACAAGGGAAGACAGGACGACGCGCTTCACGTGGCCGAGGAGATCCTTGTGGACGCGCACCCCGAAGCCGAGGC
Organism: Steinernema khuongi; assembly: GCA_016648015.1. NCBI lineage: Eukaryota > Metazoa > Nematoda > Chromadorea > Rhabditida > Steinernematidae > Steinernema > Steinernema khuongi. The sequence goes on along the minus strand of JADLIF010002096.1, from coordinate 29,717 downwards.
CCCCATGAAGAACTACGTCCGCATCCTCACCACCCGTTGGGACGAAGTAGAGCGGACGGCGGCGGAGCGCGCCGCGAAGCTGGAGGAGGAGCTGAAGGCGGTGCGGGAGCACAACGCGCTCGTCGACGACCTTCTTCAGTTTATCGGACAGCAGAACGACGTCCTCCGGTCCAAGGCGGAGAATCCCGACCCCGAGGAGCTGAACGAGCTGGACAACATGATGAAGGACCACGAACTGTTCAAGTTCGAGTTGCAGGAGAAGCAGCCCGAAGTGGACGAGTCCGTGAAGTTCCAGAAAAAGCTGGGCCGCGCTGAGCCCGATCACGAGAGCGGCAAGAAGGCGGGCATCGGAGCCAAGAAGCCAGCCCGGAGAGGACCGGCCAACAAGTGCGAGCTGATGAATGACCGGTGGAAGAAGCTCTGGGTGGAGACGATGGGCTACGAGCAGAGGCTGCGTGCTCGCAAGGAGTACCTCGAGGAGTTGGAGCGGCTCAAGGACTTCAGCTTCGACGAGTGGAGAGAGCGCTACATCGAGTGGAACGACCACGCCAAGGCGCGCGTTTCCGACCTGTTCCGGAGGATCAACAAGACCGGAACGGGCACCGTACCCCGGAAGGTCTTCATCGACGGAATCATCGCCTCCAGTAGGACAAGATTCTGCAGCTAATCCATCAAGCTTTTTCTGTTTCAGAGTTCCCCACTTCGGTGCTGGAGATGGAACGTGTGGCGGATGTGTTCGACAAGGGCGACGGCATGATCTCCGTGAAGCAGTTCACCGAGGCGCTCCGCTTCGACCCTAGGAAGAAGCACGCTGTGTCGCAGCAGAAGTCGGACCGGGAACGCGTCGACGAAGAAGTCGTCCGCCAAAGCTCCCGGTGCACCTGCTCTTGCCGCTTCCCTATCCAGTTCATCACCAGCACTTCTAAGAACCAGTTCCAGTACTCGGTAAGTCTATCATCCAAGAATATCGTCAGCCTGTGGGCATTCTCTTTTCTAAGTGACTCCTCTCAACGTGCTTCTTTCAGTTCGGCACGAACACCGTAAAACGTATGGTTCGCATTCTACGGAGCACAGTGATGGTGCGCGTGGGTGGCGGCTGGGAAGCGCTGGACGACTTCCTGCTTAACCACGACCCGTGCCGCGCCAAGGGACGCACCAACATCAGCCTCTTCTACTCGGACGTGCGCCCCAGCAACGCCATCGACTCCATGGAGGAGTTCACCATCCGCTCGAACCGAGGCACGCCCGTCCGCTCCGGGACGCCCTCTGGCTCCGGCCTCCAAACGACGCCCCTCTCTAGTGGAGGCACACCCGGCCCCATCATGAAGGTCCGCGAGAAGACCGAACGCAGCATGCGCATGTTCCCCGGCAGTGGTGAGTTGGCCTCTCCTTCTTGGGCTGGATGTGGGATGGGAGGTCATAAGTCTTTATCACTTTCAAAGGGAAGATCCCTATTTTGCTATTCTATTCGTCCGTTCCAGGAAACCGCGGCCCTCCTTCACGTGGAACGCCCTCCCACTCGGCCACTCCCTCGAGGAAGAGCTCCACCACCACCCCCGTGAGCACCTCAAGACGGGCCAGCGACGTCGCCGAGAGCGGTGAGTTGCCTCTCCTCGCACTCCTTCACCCTAACTCTGTCCCTTCTTCAGATATGATCTCCCGACTGACGCGCCCCACTTCGGCCTCCGGGTCCCGAAGCAACCTACTTGACTCGCGGCCCCACAGCCGCTGCTCGGACATCTCCGAAAGCTCGGAGCGTCCCTCCCGAATCCCGTCCCTCCGTGGACGCAAAGGTGTCCGCTACAACGGTCCCGGCTCCCCTGCGAGTCCCCAACCCTGGAAGAACTGAACCTGAGAACTATTCTACCCTGACCGAACCTTTGCCTTTTACGAACGAACTGCCTTCGACTTCACTTGCGAAACGACTCTGACGTGTACATATGAATCCCGTTGCTCTCTTTAAGTATCCTTGTTTTGTTACATCGTTGTTACCAAGTAATAAGTGCCCTTATCACTCTCCCGAGACTACGGTGGCCGTCCACTACCGTAGCCTCGGGAGCTGTGGATCTGAGCGGCGCGCCTCGGCGCGCCGACACCCCCTCATATCCTGACTTTGGGTTGTGGTGAATGTCTAATTTATGCCATGCGTTAGTTGTTCCTACGTGGTACCGCTCAATATTATTTATTGTACGCCGAGCAAGCAGTTGATAAAAGTTCTATTCTTCGTTTTCTGGGGGGCATCTTCTGACATAGAAGGACTGGTTAAACGACACGTGGAATCACTGTAACGTCTTTCGGAGAAAAGGGTGACAACTTTGGTTGTCGGTAAATTTCCAATATGGAAGGCACATCGATGAAGCGGGACCTGCACGGCAAAGGCCATTGTGCGGTTTGCTTTGGGAATTGTTTTTTAATGCTTGAAACTTCCAATATGGAGGGAGGCACGACAGTGACCGAGCTGACAGCATTATCTTGTTGCACGTTTTCCCCAACGAGACAGTAGACACTGTCTTCTGTCTGGACGAGCCACCACGTCTCTCGGGGCTCTCTTGCAGCGTCAGTCGGCTTTGCAGAGAGCTGCACTCCGGCTGCCAGTATCCGAGTGTTCCAGTCTCATTCCGATGAGACTCCCACTGTTGTCAGTGGTACTCGTCCTGGTGAGTTCCTTATTTTTCTTCGGATTATCTATTTCTTCGACGTTTCAGCTCTTCGCAGTGGACTGCGTCCTCGCCAAGCAGAGGCTTTTCAACTTGTTCAACACATCAGTGAAACCGTGCGACAACATCTACCGCCATGTGTGCGTCGAATCGGCAGCGATGGGCGAAGCGCTCAGAGTAAGCTCCAATGGCCTTCTGCATGAATTTGTGAACGAGCTGAAAGGAAGACGAAACAACTCTTTCCATAGGATCTTCAACGTAGGTTTCCCCTCCCCATCCTCCAGCGCGACTCATGGAACTTTTAGGCCTTTTCGAAGGAATCAGAGAGACGCGAAAGGGAGCTGGACCGATGTAGATTTCACGGGCTACACGACCAGGGACTTCATGGCCTCGAGCGACTGGATGACTTCGAATTCGGGAAAGTCTTCGGCCGAATGATCGCCTTCGGACGTTTTCTCCCTGGCAGTGCTGGCCGTACAGAACAGTTGCAACATATGCGAGTTTCCTGCGAAGATGATGAAAGCGGTGAATATAAGCCTAGGTGCATAGTCAGCCATAAAGGTATGGCTACTTTACCTACCTTTACGTTCATCGGCAATTTACCGTCTTCAGGCACTAACGCATTCAAATCCGCCAACTCCTATGGTGAAATAGAAAACCAGTTTGTGAAGGGAATACTCCAAGGATACTGGAAAGAATTTCCTGAACGGAACCTCACCAAGAAATCAAACCGTGTGGAATTTGACTATGAAGACTTGAAGGCGCAAGCATTGAAAGAGGTGATATTGGGTCCGACGCGCTTGGAAAAGATGCTAAAAAACTTGAAGAAAATGGAGGTAGGCGGCTCAAAATCTCTCCACAGTGTCGTAATTGTGATCTTGTCCAGAAAACAGAACTTACTGATGAAGCATATCTTTATGGAGTGCTGCTTAAGGACTACGTCTTCGCTGGATACAGCAATCTGCTGCTTGCACACATGATGCAACACAGTGAGAAGGAATCATCGAATGTCGTCGACCAATTGGGCACACTAGTGCAGAACGTGCTTCACGAACTCGTACATACCGTCTTGGTATAATAGTGTATTTTTGTCGGCATTTACATTTGTCTTTAGAAAGCTTCCTGGATGAACAAAGATCGCCGTAGACGTCTACTCGACCAGCTCAAACAAATGAACCTCGTCATGGGAATCGAGGAAGAGTACAAGAATCTGACGCAGTTGAAGGAACGAATGAAAATCTACGACGAGGAATTCGGCAAAGTGCCACACGGGGACGACTGTGAGCTGGAACTGTTGGCCAGAGCGCATGGCCTGGCGCTTCATAGGTTTTGGAACGCTGGGAACTTCTCTGCGGTGACGTGGATATCGGACAACTTCTACGAATACAGTATGATTGACAACCAGCTCTATGCCAATGAAGCAGGCGTTGTAAGTCAAAGTGTTTGTTGTTCTTTACGCGTTCTCTCTAGCACGTTCTTCCCGGCTTGATTCACATGTTGAACTACTACGAACTGCCGATTGGTTTCAATTATGGACTGGTTGGCTCCATTCTTGCCCAGGAGATACTCCACGGTGTCACTCAAAAAGTGAACTCGCCTGTATTCAAAGCTGAGTTGCAGTGCTACGCGAACTTTTATGCCGAGGAACAGTTTTGCATGGAGCCTCCTGATGAAGTAAGGTATTTCATTCCTTCTTCCCCGTTCACATCCTTTTTAGTGTCCCGTTGGAGAATCCAAGGCTAAAACGGGATTCCACCAGGTGGAAAGTGCTCGCGTTGTTTTCACTGCTCTCCAGAAGGCTTTGAACGACCAGCGCGCACGGAAAACAAGATCCGTCGGATCCAGCCGAATGCTCGGTGAATTGAAATACACCGAAGAACAATGGTTCTTCATTGGAATGCAGACGTTGGAGTGTCCAGGAACCATGACACGTCGGGAAGAGAAGAGACTGATGGACGACGACCCATCCCCGAGACCTCAGATTTCTGTGAACGCTATCGCACAGCAGATGAAGGGCTTCACCAAGGCGTTTCGCTGCCAGGAGAACGACCGAAACTACGTCACTGAGAAGCAGTGTAATCTCCACACTTCCAACAATGGTGGCATTTCAGATTCAGAAGATTCAGAAGCTGAAAGTCCGAATTTGTCTGTAAGTTTCTCTAAAGGTACACCACAAACCGCCTTTGAAGTCGTACCTCTGACTTACAAACTATACTTCTACTTCTATTTGCTTGTGCTGTGCGAGCGTATGCTTTGAGTAGTAAACAGTCTTCTTTGGTTTCTGAGTATTTGGGACACTAAACTGGACTTGAGATGAGAAGAGTACCGCTAGTCTCTGAGCTGTCCAGTTCTATTCCCTGTTTCGATGTAGCGTGAGTTTACTAGTGTTCATTGTATCCTGTGCTGATAAAGTCTTCAGCTCCGTTCTGATTCCAGTGCGGTCTCTCTGTGTTAGATGAACAGAGGAAGCTGTATCACTGTTCTAGCGTCCGTATAAGAAGCGATTCCAACATTGCGATCCGTTTGGGCTTATAACGCCGCGTTGAAACAACCCGAAAACAGAGTCCGTCATTCCATCCATGGCAACGTCTTCCTCTTCTAGAACGGCAGTAAATCAAAGATACAGCAGGCTGTAAATTTCGTCTGAGAAGAGGCGCAGCAGCGCTCCTCATGGTGATGTCCATCCTGACGCCTTCCTGCACTGATCCATGCTCTGGAGTATCCAATCGGATCACACTATCGGTGATTGCTACGCCCAGTTTCAGTTCCCCCTCCAAGCTACTTTGGACTCCCCACACCGAGAAGCCACGACTTGAATCTAAGGGCCTTCATTCGGAAACACACAGAAAAACATCGCTATTGCATATCGCAGAAGGAAGGAGGGACGAGAAACGCTCATATATTACAGGAGGGGGATAAATAGAAAGTACGGTATTATATTAGAGGACAAGAGTGGGGTGGGCTCGCTCTCTCGGCTCTTCTCTATTGCGTGGTCTGTTGCGGCGTCGGCTGCGACAAGTCCGTCGTAGGATTCCTCCGCATCGCCACGTTCCTCGGGTTCAGATTCCGTTGACGCACCTATTCACATTGGTTACTACCGTACCCCGGGTCGGTATTCTTACTACCTGCTCCTCAAGATAGCTTATAACGTCGACAGCTAAATGGAGCACGCCGAGCTTGGTTTGGTTCTTTCCCTGGCTGCCGGTGGGTGCGTGCATGTCGCACACTCGGCCCAGCTCCTTGAAGGCGGAGTTGATGTCCCGGACGCGGATTCTGCAGAGAGGAGTAGGTCAGTGGGATAGCTGCGTGCCCAGAAGGCGAGCTTTAGAAGTAGTAGAGGATTTGGCGGTTTTGAAAACACTCAAAGATCAAGTAAAGGAAGAGTGCGGCTTTTACTTGCGCGCAAAGCAAAGGAAGGCTCAAAAATTAAGCTTATAGGTCAATTTTGAGAGAGCTTGGTCCCGTGACAATTCGTTGGCCCAACGCTTGACTTTCCGGTCTGTCTTAGATTAATTTTGAGTCCTAGAAGGAAGTACCTACCGTTCACGAGCGTTGTTGGCCGAGTTTCTGAATCAATGATATTAGGCCATGGAGGACATCGATAAAGAGAGCATTCCAAAAAGGATTAAAAAGGTCACAGGGCGTCCTAGAGCCCTTGACGGAATTTTCTTCTTTTAGAAAATGGAATTTAAGCTTTTTAGAGTTCCAGAACCCCAGGCGGTACCACTTACCGTTCGCGGGCGTTGTTGGCCGAGCGACGATCCGTCTCTCGCTCCTCGCCCGACTTTGGGTCGTCGTCCTCGGAGTCCATGGTCTTGACGCTCCGGCTGCGACGCGCCTTGACGACGCGGGAGGCGCCGCCTGTCACCGACGAGCTGTTGGAGCCGGCGGACGAGGAGCGCATCGGCATCTGGGTGCCCCCGGCCAAGTGGGGGTAGTCGGCCAGGGAGGCCGATTGGGGAAGCGCCGCTCCGGAAGAGGCGCCGTAGAGGGCGTTCATGGAGCGGGAGGCGCCGTAGGGGTCACCCGTGGGTGGGAGCACGTCCCCGGAGCCTGGGAGGCCCTGCATGGGAGGGTAGGCGAAGTTGGCCGCCTGGATGGTGGGTTGGATCGAGGCGAGCGGGTCGGCCGAGGCGTACTGTAATGAGGCAGTGAGTGAGAGAACCTCCGTAGAAGCACTTACAGAAGAAGTGGCGTTATCGTAGCCTGGGTAGGTCCAAGCTCCATAGCCAGGCTGCGAGTACGGTAGAGCTGCGGCGGCGTCGGGGAGAGTTGCAGGGTCGTAGAGTCGGCCGATCTCTACGACGTCTCCGTTCGAGGGGGTCGTCGTGGCGGGAGCCGTGTAGGCGGGCGAGTGGAGGTCCGAAGCAGAGGCGTAGCCGGTCATGGCCGGATAGCCCGGGTGGTTCCAGTACTGGCCGGACGCGGCTAGAGGGTTACCGTAGCCCGCGGCCAGAGGGTCGTAGGCATTGAAGGCGGTGGCCGCCGAGTCCAAGGAGGTTGTCGCCGAGTAACCCGAAGGAGCGGCGCTCGAGGGCGTCGACGACATCGCGGCGGAGGCGGCCGAGGGAGAGGCTTCCTGCTTGACCGAGATAGAGGTGGAGGTGGAGGGCGTCGCCGGCGGAGGGGCTTCTGACTTGATGTGGGGGCGCGAAGGGGCCGACTGGAAGCAAGGAGGGGTCAGAGGGTGGGCGAGGGCCCCGGCGAGCTTCTTTGGCCCCCGGGGGCGTGGTGAAGTGCGGTACCGCGTGACGCGAGCGCGCAAGACGCGACACGACGGATACGGTAGGAAGCGTGGCCCGGGGGCGTGAAGAAGCGATGGGTGTGGAAAAGGTTTTAGAAAGTGTTGCCAGTGGCCCGTAGGGGCGTGCAAAGCCTGGAAGGAGGGATTACCGAGTTGGAGGGGGCCCTGGGCTGGGGCATGTTGTAGAGGTTCTGGACAGGCGGACCCTGTGGTTGTTGCTGTTGGTAGTTGTAGGCCGGCGAGTGGTAGTTCTGATGAGGCGGGTACGAGGGAGAGGGGTACGGGTGTTTCATACTCATCTCGGTCATGGTCTGGCCTGCAAGGAAAGGAAACGATAGAAGTAGAGGCAAAGAAGGTCTAGGGTCCCGACACGGAAAGCGGAGAGAGGAGCTCGAAACAAAGGGTGGAATAGCACAAGAAATCACAGTAGGGTCCCAAAAGATCTAATTCATAGAATAAACCCCGAAATATTCAGCACTCTAGCAGTGGACCACCACCAGCCCTAGCATCAGCGTTCCCGAGGCGCACCAATCAGGAAAAGCTCAAGCGGACGACCTTGGACAAAATGAGGGCGACGCGCTAATCGTGGCGACGTAAACGACTCCTTTTCCGCGGGCACTACCGTACGAAGCGGCGGCGGGGCCACGCGCCGAAGTCATTAAAGAAGCGACGGAGGAGTCCGGCGGGGGACAAAGACGACAGCTGTTCCGCCTGGTCGCGCCATGGTCACGGCCAGTTTCGGTACGTCGTCGTCGTCGGGGTGCCGTCGACCCGGAGCCCGCCGCCAAAAACTTGCTTTTCCTAAGCCGATTTGGAAGAACGGCTAGGAGCAGCGAGCTCCTCGGGAGCCGGATGCATTAGGCCGTGTTTACCGCGGCTAAGTAAACAAACCATGACCTTCGCGACAACGCGCCAGATTACGTAAATCGCGTTGCTCGAACAATGTTCCGAGGAGGCGCGGGGATCCAGTGCCGGTGGAGCAGAGGAGCGGAGACCAAAGGCGGCGGATCAGTCGTGGCCTTAGAGGCGAACAGTCCGGGCAGGAACAGTTAATCCGCCGCTAATTGTCCGCGCATTGTCTTCGCCACGCGGCACTCAAAAGGCGTTTATCACACTTTGTCACGTTGACCTTCGCCTCTCCGATTACTCAAGAGCTGATAATTGCGTCCGCGGCGCCTTCAAAGTAGCCGACCACCCACCGGAGCAGAAGATCCGCGGATTATGGAGCCGAGCTTCGGGCAAAGGCGAAAAAACGGATGTCGAAATGGAGTTGTCAGAAAGAAGAAGTTCGGGCGATCGCAATGGCGAGGGAGGGTTACGGTAGGTGAGTCATCGGGGCCGATGGACTGTTAGAGGTCCGCGGAAAGCGACGAATGAATGGGAGGAAGCGTCTGGGAGACACGAAAGCCAGACTGTTTGTGTAAAAGAACCTGGACTGTACTAGGACTGTACTGATTCTTGGTGTTTCATGTCTTGGTTCTCTTCGGTGAAGAAGAAGTCCTATCAGCGCAGAAAAAGAGAGAAAAAGAGGGTATTAAAGCCTTTTGTGGATACACACTAAAATTCTTCAGTTAAGAGGTAAGAACATACTAGCTTTTGCAGCTCTAGGATGACAAGTTGAAAGGAAGGTAGCTTGGAAGGTTCTAGTTCTAGTGCTCTAGATGAAGAAGAGGAGGAAACCAAACGACCAAAGTGCAAATCGAATGTGCGATCAAAGTGCAAAAGGAAGAGAAGAAGCCAGTATAAACTTACCATCTCCGGTATCGAAACAAAAAAAGAGAAGAACACTATTCTACAAGCTTAAACAAAGCGGCGACGATGCCAGTGGAGGAGAGGAAATCTGGTTAGTAGAAGAGCGTGAAGTTCCTAACCTTCCCAAGCACAGAGAATACCGAAATGAAAAACTCGACATTGAAATCCCTCCATCTTCCTAGCATACCCTCCCAGGCGCAGAAAAACGCCCTCTTCAGCCACGAGCCAAAAACACGTCTCCCCGAACGTCTCCGTCCCGTGGAATCCAGGAGCGTGGAGGCGCTCGGCACTTCATCAATCCCACCTAACAATTAAGCGAATCGATGGAAATTTTCAAATTCATCTCCGCGCGGAATTCGGGTTCGCGCCTTGTTCCTAAGCTGCTGCCAAAATCGGTGCGCGGCGCGACTGTCCGGCGGACGAGGGAGCGCTCTGTGCGAGCGAGGGCCGGGAGGAGGGGCGCACCGTCCCGTCCTGCTGGATAAGGCGCAGGAAGGATCGATCGGATTTGGACAGTAAGCACGCGCGTCGCGAGGGGTCAAGCGCCGAGGCGAGGGCCTTTTCGGGCAGGGAAGAATGGCCCCGCGCTCCCCTAATTGGACCCGGAGTTGCGGCTAACCTGGCCGCGCACACTCCACTCCACTGGGGAGCGCTCCTGCAAAAGCCGAGCGGGAGGTGCGAGCGGAAGTGATAGCAGAGGCTGTTCCCGGGGCTGTAATTCCCACTTTTCGAGTTTCGAGGAACAGAGTGAGGCGGCGCCCAAAAAGACGATCGTAAATCGGCGATCGGCAAGGGAGAGGACGCGCGACGGCACGCGATCGGATGAATAGGGAACGGAGCCGGGCGAGGGAGGGCGGAGGCAGTCCGGACTCAAAGGAGCCGCCGGCGATTCGCGGAAAGTTGCCGTCGCGATTGACCGGAGCCGAAAGGGGAGGCTGGGTCGCGCAAAAAGGAGGAAGACGCGAAAAAACTCATTCTATGAGGGAGGACAATCAGGGGGGACAAGGGGTGGTACGGTAGGAAGATGTCTTATGCTTCCTAGAGAGAGAGTGTGTCCTACAAGAAGAATAAAGCCTTTGCAGTTCCACCATTCAGATTTGTAGTCTCCTCTCATAATCGCGTGGTAGAGTCCTACAACTGCTTTCACACCAAGCCACAACAAAGAGAAATTGTAGCTGACTATTCAACGTCACAAGACTTACGCCGACAAATCCGAAGAGCGTGCATGACTCCATAGATTCTCTGAGGAAACCAACCAAGGACAGACCTGGGCAGCTCCACGGGACGCCTTAGCACCACAAATATTTTGGCGTTTCTCGGATTAGCCACGCGGAGTGTCCACCTCGTTACTCGCACCTCGGCCATACAGGCCGAGTGATTAGCACGAGATTATCTCTGTGGTGGAGGGCCAGGGCGCCAGAAGTTCCTCTCCTCGAGAGGACGTCGTAATTAACGGTAATTACGTGCTCCCGACGCGCGATCGCCGTGTTTACTCGCGAAGGTCGTCGCGTGCCACACTCGCGGCCAGTTCAAAAAAGAAGTTTCTATTTGCGCGGGGTTATGCAAATGGCGTGGAGGGTCTGCTAGAGGAGGACGTCTCAATCATGGCTGGTCCAAGGTCGTGGCGCGCTTTGAGGAGCCGCTCGCGTGCGATCAGTTCCTCCGGGCGGAGAGGCGCCGATGTGCCCCCGGCTATGAGAATCGCGTGACTGGGGCAGGATGTTGAAATCGAGAATTTTTCGGCTTTTTTCCTTGGCGATTGAAGGTAGCTTCCTTCGATTAGTCCAAATTTTTCGTTACATTTTGGCTTTAAGTGTGGTCGGGGCGAAATTGCACGTCGTTCGGTCCAATTTTGAGAGGTCCAAACTACAGCGATCGGAGGCTCGATTATTTTGAAAAAATCAGATGTTAAAACTTAGGCTCCTTCTGATTGTAAGAATTCAAATTTTTCGATGAGTCAGAATTCGATCTATCGATGATCCTCTCCATCTTAAAATCCACCGAAAAAAACATCGATCTACACGTGATGAAAACAAGACGATCAACTTAGGACCCTCAGAGACCCTAAAAGATTAACCAAATGGAATGCCCAACGTGGACCTGCTCAAGGAGCAGAGGTGGCGAAGCGGCTAATCCGCGAACCCTCTTAGTGACCTTCGCGTTGCGCAACGGGAGAATGAGCGGAGCGGGGCGACTTTTACGGTTTTCGAGGAGTGAAGTGGGGAGGTAATAAATGAGTCGGATGAGCGCATTCGCACAATGTTACGACGCGTCGATTCGCTCTAAAAAGTGGCAAAAACGGTTGGGAAAGTTGCGCTCCACGGAAGCAGGGCTGGGAAGCCGGGCCCCTCGGCCGTTCCCACGACCCCCTCGAGATACAGATAATCCCGAGCCAAAAGGGAGCTGAAGTGCTGGAGCACCGCGGGTGGTCGGAAACTTTGAAGAAGCCGACCGTAATTGTGCGGAAGGTCACGGAAGCACTTGAGGGTGCGCAAATAAACAAAAAAAGGGAAGGATAAACTGGGAGAGGGTGTCCATTGGGTAGCCTCCTCCTTGAAAGGTCAAGGCTGGTGGATTTGGACAAGCCACACCTAGAAATTGGACACCACGTGACATTGATAAGGATCGGAATAAGCGATTCCCATTAGGAAAACATAAAGATGTTCTTCTGAAAGTGTGTAAGAGCCGAGAACGAGATGAGGTGCAATTGGTCGCAGTTCCTGATTTCGCAAACATCTGCGAAATCGAGAATGTTAGCTACATCGCTAGGGAACGAAAAAACCAATGTGATAAACTGCCCTACGAAAGGGAAGAGGATTTCGGCGATCTGGGAGATAGCAATCGGAGTCAAAGATGTATCCCGCCTCAAAATGATGATCAAAGAGCGCTGGCTGTATGTAGTAGATTTCGGGAACGCTCCAAGCGGCAAAGACCTCAAGAACTACCTGGCAAGAAGAGAAAGCTTAACTCCCTACAACCGGCAGGAGCAACTCCGCAATCCCCTAAGGAAACCGGGCTTCCCGAGGTCACAATCCGCCCCTCTCCGCGCCCTCACACGTCCGTCCTTCTCGACGGTCTTCCGGCGCCCTCCTCTCCCCAGCGAACGTAAACAAAAGCGCCGAAACGCGATTGGTCGGGACAGCCGAGCGAGGGCCGACGGGCTACGGTAGGCTCGCGCCGGCGTCGACGGTGACGACGCCGGGGGCAGAGGGCACGCGCGCGCCCAGGAACGAAGCACGAGTTGTCGCGCGAGATATGCAAATGCGGAGGCATAAAGAAGGTGCAGAAGACGCGCGAACTCGTTTCCCCGAAACGCCATCTGGCGTCGAAGGCCGTGGCTCGTACTTGATTCCTTCTCATCACTCATATTCGCCGCTCGCGCGCCAGTCGACAGGTTCCCCGGATTGGAAACACGAACCTCGAACAGCGAATATTCGCTTAGTCAACGTGGAGCTTATGTCGACTACTTCAAACTTCTGAAAAGACAGATACTCAACACAGATACCATTTCTGATTGACCCGATCTTTCGCGGGTTTAAGTAGGTAAAAAGAAATGCACAAAATAAAACAGCTGCATTCGATCTAGAGCAGATCTAGGCCGTAAACAGCGTTAATCCGGCGTGGCTCTCGAAACTCTCTTACAACCTCTCGCGCGGCCTCGAGTGCAGGTAATTCATCATCAATCGTCCACAAGGAAGTCCACAAAATAAAGCAACTGGATTCGATTTAGAGCAGAAAATGTGAAACTCAAAAGGCTAAAAGCAAATCGTAAATGGCTGAAAGATGGCTCAGTTTTGCTAGCTCAAGCTCACTTCGCTGTTCATCGCGGCTCAGTATAAACCAATCTTCAGATTCAAATTGAGCGATCCCCATTCTGAGCATATTCCTATGAGGGAAGGAGGGGGGGGGGCCGGGGGGGGAGGGCAACCGAAGGCAAACTGTTCAATAATGTCAAATATACTAAAGACCAAGTTCTACTGTCCCTGAACATCTTTTAGCAAACAAGTTTGAACTAATGCGCCACTTTTTCCAGTTCTTTCTCTTCCAAAACTTAGCAAAGCCTGAATCCATGACATTTCCAAAACACCCCCTCCCTGGATCACGCATACCGTAGGCCGTAAACAGCGTTAATCTGGCGTGGCTCTCGAAACTCTCTTACAACCTCTCGCGCGGCCTCGAGTGCAGGTAATTCATCATCAATCGCTCGACGACATTAATCCCATTGGCGACATTCTAATCCGCGCGCGCCCATTAGGCGAATGGACGACCTCCGACCGGCCAACTCAAACAACTCCCCCGTCCGGCGAAGAGCGAGAAGCGCCCGGGATGGCGCCAACAGCGAAGCGCCCGTGGAATCCAGCTGAATAAACAGTTCGGGGAAGCTGATCGGCATCCGATATCCCGGCGACGGTTTGCATTATGCACGTGGAACGGAGAAGGGACTGTAGTGGTAGGCCAGACGACTGTCGAATTATGCAGATTTTACGACTGCCGGGGCGCGAAGGAGCACCTGGTGGTCGGGCTCGATCTGGAAAGGGTGTAGAATATGGATTTGGTGATTGGGGAGTAGAACGGGGCCAAATTTGAATCAAATTTACGCCGGACTTCTAAATGTAAGGCTTCGAGGCCTTATGGGACAAGCTAACAGAAGCATTGAATTGTGCAAAAGACTGTCCAAGAGGAAGCCTAGCTTTAGATATCTAAATGATTGCAAAACACCTTCTTGGGGTACCAGGGTCTCGACACGACACGACGCCCTGGCTTCCCCGGATTCGGGCAAAGTGGATTAGCTCCGCACATTAGGGCACCGTGCGTCCAAAACAGAACCGCGCGCGCCCCTTCGCCGGAGCCGTAATCCGAAATTGTCGCAACGTTCCTGGCGCGCACTTGAAGTAATTAAACGTCAACGACTCTATTATGCGCTTGAGCGCCGTTTCAGCTGACCGAACGGGCTAGCAGAGCGGGTACCGAAGGTCGGCGGCGGAGAGGAAGCTCCTCGAGGAGGAGGCCGATCGTTTACGACGACGGCGACGACGAAATCGTTTCCAGATGTGCGAGGGCCACAGCCGATCGGCGCCTATTTGTAGCTCCGAATCCGGGTTACACTCGGCCCGAGCGGAGGAGGAGGAGCGCGGGCGATTGGCCGAACATAATGCGGCGAATAAGGCGAACTCCGTTAGGCGCCGCTAAGGGCTACCGTAGTCACGGGGACGGGCCCCTGTTGTGGGTCGGAACTTGGTGATCGATTCCCACGACCGAAACCGATCTGGGCCAAAGGAGGCGGCGGGTTGCGCAACAAAGACTGCCCGTGAAGAAGCCGGCGAGCGGCAGGTAACGCCGCCGCGCTAGGCCGCGCTCGATTGGCGACCCGAGGCGGAGTATTAATTATATTTAGCGGCCCGCGAGCGAGAGGCCGTCGCAGGACGCCGCCGCTAATTGAAATTGGCACAAATCGGGCGGAAGGCGCCCGATTCTATTTGCGCACCTCAAAAATGTGGAAATCCAATTAGAAGAAGAAGAATGAAACGGAGAAGCGCCGGATTTGATTATGAGCCGGGACACAATGAAGCCGTCGGGCGTGTGGGGGGCTACCGTAGCGTGAATGAATCATCTTTTGGGGGAAAGGGCTGGAGGGGGCAGCTAGATCGAGGTCCAATAACAGCGGAAAGAAGAAGCGGAGAATATAAAAAGTTGTGTGAGCTGGGGAAGGTGAGGGTCAGCGGAAAAAATGAGAGATAAAAGATTTGGGGGTAGGAGCAGAGCTGTCTCTCTCGGTCTTTCGAGAAAATACGCTCCGCAAAAACAGTCTTTTTCTAGGACCGTGCATATAATTTGAGTCGTATTCCTTGCTTATGCAAAGAACAAATAAATGATATAAAAAATTGGCAAAAAAAGCTGCAGAAATGTTGCAAAACTATCGGGATATATGCTCTCAATCTCGAAATTTTTAAGAAATACTATTTCTAGATACTACATCGAATGGGAAAAAACAATGGGAAAAAACACGTTCTGATCACAAGCAGTAAAAAATGGACCCATATTTCCTTAAATTCCAGATCGTCTTAGAAGGAGTCGTCATAACAGAACATAACACGAAAAAACCGCAAAGATCACCACCCAAACCCTCATGTCGTCACTGTTGGCTTCTGAAGCAGTCAATCCACAGAACGGCGTTGGCACCTGCCCAAATCCACCCCACAGATCCCTCACCCATTCCTCAACCCAAGCGTCCCCAACTCGTCATCGATCGGCCCCGAGCATAATCGAAAGTTGAAGGGCTCCTCTACTGAAGTGACTTGGGCATTAGTGATTCCGCGCGTTTCGTCTCAAGACCCGACCTCCGTCACCTCAGCGCACTACGGTGAGCGGCGTCGACGTCCGAATCGCCCATTCCATAAGTCGAATTAATTAATTATTTATAATATCATTAGCTGTGTCGTTCGCCGAACGCGCGAGTGGAGAGGAGCGGAGATTTATTGGATTTACGCCGCGGGACCTTTTATGTGCGCGCGAGGGCCGAAACGAGGAGCGTAAACACGAGGAGCGCGAGCCGAAGTCAAGTGAGGAGCTGAGGAGGAGGGTGCCGGTTTCCCTATGGTAACATCCCCTAAGATTCGAGAGAGGCGTGAACGAAGCACAGATCCTACGGGTTATGCTCCTTGAGTGGCTCGGCGTAACCAAGGAGTTAATGTTTCTGTGCCTCTGTGAGGAGTTTGTCATCAAGTATTCCATTAACTTCCGAACGTTTCTGAACTACTGGCATTCTACTATGCTTGGAAAGAGCTGAGTAGATTGTGTCCTCACAGCTACAGAAGAATAATGCCTATTGACTTTCCTACGTTTCGAAGTTTAATGTAGCTACGCCCCTTGAGGAGGATGATCCTGCTGAGAAACGTTCCAAAAATAGACGGAGAACAAGACTAATGCCGATTTTTCACAAAACTCTGCCTTTTTTCGGAGCTAAGAAGGCCAAAGAAATTCAAGATAGTCTTTTATAAAGTGGAAGGGCGACTTTTCTCCCTCTGGAAGGTCACACTATATGGTTATGCAAGGCAAAGGTCAAATCACTTTCACTTCTTTTCTTTTAATGGTCACATATAGGTCAAACGAAGAAGCATAAGCTCAAAATAAGCATAAGAACCAACCTTTCTCCGATAGAGAATCGTCGTGAACCTCTGAAATAATCGAAAGCGCGTCTTCTCTAAACGAGAGTCTCTAAACATCTAAGAGCTCAACAAGTGTTACTGTTTGGGTATCAAAGTGTATCACTTGTGATAATCTACCACGCAACGCACATGGAAGATCCCCCGTGGACCCATAGATAGCACAGTAGACGCAAATTACTCATCTTTCCACGCTAAGCATCAAGATAAGCGAGTCCTCTTTGTCCAGCAGAAAACTACAGGAAAAAACCCCTAAAACCCAAGAACCCAGGATTTCATATCCAACATGGTCGCCCTAAAGGAGTTATCAATGAGACAAATCCTAAGGGCGCGTAATGGCCACATGGAACCCACGCAGAGCCCCTCAACGGAGACAGACCCATAAATAACGCCACACTCCGAAGAGTCACCTCTCCAATCGGAAAGGTAGCCGGACGCGTCTTCGGACCACCCGGAGGCGCGGAAACAAAAGGGAAACCTCGGGCGAGCGACGACGGCGGCGGAGTTGAAAGAGAAAGTTGTCGTGTGCGCACGCGAACACTCGGATTGGCGCCAAAATTTTGAAAAATGGAGTGTTCGGAGATGAAAGGACTCGCCTATGCAAATTAATCGCCAATCGATCGATCACAGGCCGGGATAAAGGAGCGGCGGCGGCGTTCTCCGGCTCGCTCTGATAAGCCGGCGGCGCGTCCTTATCAGAACTAGGCTCCTCTCGGGGACTTTCCCCGCTTGGAACGCGGCGCTCGTAAATCTCGCTAGTCGCAAATAAATAACTGTAAATCACGGCTCGGAACCACCGATTTACGGCCGGAACACAAAAAGTTGCCGAGGCCGTGCTACGGTAACTAGGGCCGTCGGACTAATTGCTGTTCAGGCCGGTTAGTGCCCGTCGGGGGACCGGCCGAGGTCTCGACACGATCTCGGTGATCAGTCGCTGCTTTGGAGTGCCCAACCCCGAAGTCTGCTGATACCGCCACTGATAACTTTGCTGGATTTTGCATCGACTTTTGTCGCCGAGCACCACTCGCGTCATATGACTGCTTCTTCTGACCGGAAGGTCTTGGAGAATTCCCGTCCGTTTCCTGGTTCTTGCCTGTCAATCAGGTATTGCAAACGGTGGCTGTTTGGAGTAGAAAAGGGCCTTAAAAACAAACCTGTAACACATGTCGCTCACATGCGAAATATGGCATATCATTTAGACAGAAAAAAAACATAAAAAAACAAACTGTACTAAAGAGTTACAGTTACATACTTGAACACTCTAACTGACGCTATCGAAGGTGGTCCGAACACTTGCCAAAGTCCATAATGCTAGACACATATACTCGTCACCAAAATAATCTTTCCATAGTCCCTAGCCAATAAGAGCGGCTGGTAAAATCTCTATGAGATTTTTTATGAGATTTTTTTAAATTTCTTGCGTTACGGGCCACAATTTTGAAAATCGTTCTGAGAGGTGTCGGATGCAACCAAGATCGAAGCAAGTGGCGCAAGAAAAAGAAAGCGCTATAATAATACTCATCTTAACAGTCACAGGCTTTCGCCTACAATGTTATATGTAGTTGCATTCCGCTTCTTGTGAAAAGCACTACAGCAGCTCAGAGTCAAAGTTCAAAATCACAAAGTTCAAATAGATGATATACGTATCGCACAGGTCACAGAAAGGTACTATATTGAAAGTGCAGTCACATTTCCTGCCACTCTCGACGCGAAACGGCGGTCAAATGTTGCGATGTACACTTGTAGCCGAGAACTGATAACCACTTTCCCCAAGTGTTGCCATGCCGCGGTCGTTGACCTTTTTATCAGAGGCGACTTCGCCTTAAATGTTTGTTTGTGTGCATTTGTGGATGGGTCTTCTGGAGTCGCCTGGATCTGTTCTGATAAAAGTACGTAGGATCACCTCCAAAACACTCAGGTACGTGGAAAGTGGACAGTCATGTTCAATTCAGTTGACTCGGCAAACACTCCTTCCACCTGCTCCAACCGAGCCAGTGGTGACTGTTCCACGTTCTGCGTCCTTCTCTACTTCCCTCTGATGTCAGTTTCCTTAATCAGTCGCGACTTTTTATTTGTTCGTTACTATCGACTTTCTTCGACTCCGGGTGTGCAGTCGTGAACGTCATACTTAACTTGGAAGGATGACCTCCTAAGGACCTGTTTTAGGCTGAGCAAAGGGAGCAGGTTGTCCAAATTTTATATGATCTGATACCTACCTAGGTTTATCTCGGCTAGAAAAGCCTCTATTTATCTCAAAAAATCGAAAAACGAGCCCAAGAGAAAGACATAAAAAGCAAGCCCAGTCCTTGTGCTTCCTAAGTTTACTGCGTCCAAATAAACAAATTAAAAAACAAAGCAAATAGCCCGCAATGGCGGCATTCCTACATTCAATGTCCTATCTGAGCTTTCCGCGTCCATTAAACCATCTTGTCCATTCTTTTCCCCAATTCCGATTTCGCCTCTCCAATATCCAAATCGATCGTTCTTACATGCGTTTTCCTCCCATTCCACCCTCCCAAACACAGGAACCTACTCGGAAGCGCACAGTACCCAACCCCGTGCGATTCAAGGCTTTTTGCGGACGCGAAAAAACCGTCCGCGTCCATTGAAGACGGTCGCGGGGAACATCATGAAATCGCGAAAGTAATTCGGCGAGGCAAAAAACGGGCGCGCGACAAAGAAGCGGCGGCGAATGGGTTCCCCGGCCGAGGGTCGGACGAGTCCTTAGACGTCGAACGGCACCGTCACAAAAAACGGCCGAAAAAGTCGGTCATCGCCTCGCTGCGCACTCAATTAATCACCGAAATCGGCTCCGCGAACAACGGCTCGATGTACCGTGAGATTATGAGGAGGAGAGGAGGCGCCCTCGTAAGAACGTGCTACTAATTGAGTAGCGGAGAGGGGCGACCGGCGTCAAAAGAGACGCGATTAGCGCTGCTTGGCGCGTGCCTCTGATAAGAAGGCGGAACCCCCTCGACGAAGACGGAGTTCGGTCCCGCCACGCAGAGATTGTTCGTGGTAATTGGCCGAGAGTTGGTTGGATTGGGTTTTAAGAATGATGAGAATGCTGCCAGCTTTTCAAGAGGTTTTCACGGTTTTTGTTAGTTCTCAATAGCCAGGGTCTCAAATTGACTTATAAAGACCATCATTTGTGGGGAAAGCCCGTGAGCAAGCAGTTTTGAAGAATCTGGAAGTTTCTAGCTTTAGTTTGGATCAGAAGATCAATGAAAAGTACAGTATGGTCGAGTTAGTTCAGATCTGAGATCTTGGAACTCCGAACCACCGAGACTGTGATGTTTGTGTACACATTTGCTCCTCCAGCATCTCTCCTGTCAACCCAATCCCATATGTTTAAAAATGGCATTGATTCCCAAAAATCATCGTTCGGTGAGTGTTCAGTGCATCGAGGCTCCTTGGCCGAACTCTGCATGATATCAGCCGGCACCTAACAGGATCTTTCCGGCAGATAAGGCCCAATTATGACGCAACAGGGGACATAACCGTGCGTCACCGCATTACCGTAGTCCCAGGCAATTAACACGCCATTGTGTCCGCGAGTCGGAGTCAAAACAGCGAAAAAGGTCGGACGAGGGCGGCAAAAGGGCGCACCGAAAGGCGCGTGGCGACGTTCCATTGAGAGAAAAAGTTTCGAGGGGACCGTTGTGGAGAAAGAGCTTACGGTGCGTGGGGACGGGCGACATTGGAGAGGGTTCGGGTCAGGCTTGAGGGTAACAAAGAACTTAGAAAAGCACTGTTGCCTTATAGAACAGCGATATCTTAAGTTTATCAAGTCCATTACAAGTTTGTGCCCCCTTTTCTTCTTCTGGCTGGCTCTAATTAATGTGAAGACAGAGGGCACAAAAAACTGTTCGGAAAAGGAAGAACCGCTGTATATTTAAGGTCAGCGAGATCATATCGTGTGGCTGCTGACGCGAGTTTTTCTTGCAGAACAAGGAAGAAGTGCGAAGAGTAGTGTACTGCGGGGAGTCAAGGAAGCACGTAGAAGTAGATTACCCAAAAACTCATAAAACGGCGGAGAGTCCGCGTCACCGTGGGTTAAGGCGACCTTTCCCCGGAGAGGAGATATACAAATTGCAATCCGAAAGTGTGTTTATGTTAATCCAGAGAGAAAAGGAACAGTAGACGTGAACTGTTCGATTTTCTCTGAGGATCAGGACACTCTTTTCAGCTCCAAAGGAGGCTCGTAGGTTGAAACAAGCATCCAAGTCGATCATACAGGCGCGGAATTCTTGGAGGTGATTTTTTTATTCATAAGAACAAGCTTACAACTTGTATAACATTCAAGTCCACACACAAAAGGTCACTTGGAGGTTCGATGGGCACACCATGAGAAGGGCTCCGTGATAATATGTCCAATCAAGCTGTCCATAGACGCCCGAAGTAAAAGCATTCAAAAAATATATATTTTAGGGGGGTATTTTATGTTTTTAGATCTAAGAACACGTAGAATGACCAAGGGGCTGGCCCTCAATATTGTCCAGGAAACAGTAAAAACAAGGAAAAAAATTATTGGAATTCTACAGAGAACTGAATCCCCTAGCACCACCAAGAATGGCGAACTTCCGGCCTTTTGCGCTACGGTCCACCGGTCAGTTTTGTAGTAAGTATTCTGTTATGTGATTGATGGAAATTTAAGTGGACCATCTTGCTCATAAGCTACACCGCTTTCCTACCGTATTTCCTTTCTAGCCTAGATGGAGCGTTTTTTATATCTCCGCCATACCGTATCCTTCTCGTGAGTCACCACAGTTCGCCCCAAATGCACTTTTCGCGCCGAAAAACAACTTCTTCCCTTTTACGACATCCTCCCGCACTTAGCGTGTCCACGAGCACGTGCGTCCTCGCCACCGCTTCCTCCTCGAATTAAAACGGAACCGTCGTCCTCGGCGATCCGACGGACAATCGCGACGCGCGCCTCATTTTCATATCAATGGTCGACGGTCGCATCGAATTATAAATTCAGTCGATTACGACGCGATTATTACCCGGATGGGTTTGCAAATGAAACGACTTCGGCGCTTCTGGGGGACACCCGAACGGTCTTCGCACTTTCTCCGCATGTGGCGGCTGCTCACGGAACTCTCCAGTCACACAGAAAGAATATCTTTGAAACCAACAGATGCAGAGATGGCTGGTGAACAAGATCGGTGGTCACCATCACTGGGCCTTTACCAGAACGCACTGAAGTTTTGCACGATCGTTAATTTATCGTTAAAAAGCTCATGTGATTATGAGTATCCCTACCGCACACTGCACATCTTTTACTCATTTCTCCACTTCAAATGAAAAAGACAAAGTCAGTACTTCTCATGTATAGAAAGCGGTGGAACCTTAGTGTTATAATAACGGTTATCCATGTTAGTCCTGTCTTGAACCCAGCAGGATTTTCCTTTCCGTTCTTTTGTGGAACCTTGACAATGCTTTTCCGAAGGTTACGAGCGACCTTTTCAATTCAGTTCTGTTTTTTGCCAATCTTTTGCAGACCGGGTGGTGATTTCACAAAAAATGCGAATCGACGTTTGGATACGCCGTTTGATTAACAGGGTGCAGTGACCAAGTTGTACCTCTCACCGCAGGAGTACATACACGGTATTAGAAAGCTTGTTGGGTCGCTCTGCAGAACACTTCTTCACTTGGACCTCGAACCGTTTATTATTATTATTAGCACAGAGTATACTCCATTCCGGGAATACAAGAGGGAGTTCAAAGGCGGTTGTAGAGGACGGAGGAGCGAGAGGGGCACGGGCAGTAGGCTGCGTCGCGACCAGGAAGACCTTCTCCTCCGGGGCTTCCAGGGCGTCCGTTGACTCCAGGAGCTCCGGGAGATCCAGGACGACCGACGGGTCCAGGAGGTCCCTGGTGTCCAGGCGCTCCGTGGATTCCGTTCTCTCCTCGGTGTCCAGGGACTCCGGGCACTCCGCGACGACCGGGCTGTCCGGGACGTCCTTTGCCCTTGGTTCCGTCCTTTCCGGGCTGTCCGGGGCGGCCAGGGACTCCGTCGCGACCAGCGCGTCCACAGTCTCCCTGAGGGCCAGGAGGTCCGCGAGCTCCGGGGCTACCGTATCTTCCAAAGGATCCTGGGCGACCGGGAGAGCCGGAACGTCCGGGGGCTCCGTCGGGTCCCTTGGGGCCGGGAGGTCCAGCGGGGCACTTGATGCACGAGGTGTCCTGAAGGGAATGGTGAGGAGGTATGGGTCTCGACACGATCTACCTGAGGAGCGCAAGTGATGGGGGCGTGGGTGTTATGGTTGTCGAATCCGGGGACTCCAGGCTTGCCGGGGATTCCGTCGCGACCGGCGTTTCCGCGGGGTCCAGGGGGTCCAGGAGGGCACCTAGGCTTCTTGGGCTCGCATTGGCACCAGGCGGGCAGGCTGGCGAAGTTCTGACGCTTAGCACGGAAGATGGAGCCGAAGGGGTTCTCGCGGGGCTTCGTGGGTGGGGTGACGGACAGCTGAATGTCCATCATCTCGGTCCAGGCGCTGTCGGTCTCGACACGAAAGACTTGGACGCCGTCAAGGACCTCATCGTGGATCTCGTTGATGGTGTTGTAGAGCGAGGGGATGACGACGAGACAGGCTACGATGGCCAGAGTGCTGAAAGCGGAAGCGACTCCCACGAGGACCTTCTCCATGGTGAGCAGAAGGCGGCTGTGGCACTCGGAGGACTCGCCGACGCCACTTATAAACCGTTTCTGAACGCCCATGACCTAAAGGGGCGTTTTGCGACTTCGAGGGTCAGCGGGTGGCGGCAGAGCGAAAGTGGGAGATGAGGAGGAGGCGAAGTACGGTCCGCTAGCGGATCTGAAGGTCGCGTGACGTCGCCAGGTGGGGGAGAACTGTGTGATCGCACGTCGCCCGCAGGCGCTCCGGGAGCTCCGGGATACGGTAGCGATCGTACCAATTGTACCGAAATGGCATTGACCACGTGGGAATTCTGCCTTCGGCCAAAACAACCGGTCTCGCAGGGAAAACACAACGTTGTTATTGCGCTTAATGCAAACGGCCTTGGGCGCTAATGTGATGGTGGAAAAGGTGATGACAAGTTGGGTTGGCACGAACCGGGCTTCGAACTTTGGGATGATTGGGTTTCTATGGTTGTTGATCAAGTAGGAATCCTTTTCCTTTGTTCGTGCTAGCAGTAAAAACGTAAATACACGTTTTACGAAACCATTAGTCTTAAGTGAGCTACCTTCAAACAAGACAAACGATGGGAAAGCTCTCAAGAGATCGCATAACATTTGTACTAATGCCATCAGAGAGCTACTACACGTTCTACTTACGATATGGTATTGGTTACAGGTTAACTGATGCAATCCTAGATCAGAGATCCATCCAGTTTAATTCGTATTTTAAGCAAACGTTTGAACTCACCGCAATAACCTTCAAATTAATAAAAAAATTTCAATCGACAAGGGGAAGATGCATGCCTTGCTTCAAGGTTTCAATGACTTCGGTTTCAAGGATGCATATTTGACTAATTTTATCAACATCTAAAATATACGCTCCAGATGCTTTGGAATCCTCATCCAGCCCTGTGGGTCGTACCTACTTCTTAAGAAATTGTGCCCTTTAATTGAGCTATTTGATATTTAAAATCGTAATGCCCAAGGCTTTTCTGTTTATGCTCATTGTTTCATTCTATCGCTTTACAGTTGCAATCAGTACCATGAATCATGGGTTTATGGCATCTGCAACTCGTGTTGTTCTTTCCAGTAGGGACATATTGCAACGCTTTTGTTTTTCGACGCTCTCGGGGGCGTTGAACCCGGCACAAACATGTTTTTTGCCGAAATGCCCCACTTCTGAATCGGGTCGACAGCCCCCGGAGACCTCGACGACCGCTTTTTTGGCCGAATCTCGACCGTCCCCCGCCAGTCTCTCTTCTGTGCAAGACCGCTGCTTGACGGACTCTTTCCGAGCCGCTCGAAGCGCTTGCATGAAACGAAATCACTCTCTGAGGCGCGAGCTCCGGCTGCCTCGCAAGGAGGTCTGAAGGTCGGCGATGATGAGAGCTGTCAAGAAGCAGAGCAGCAGCTGACCAGGACTCATAGAAGCGGAAAAGACCCCACCGGTTACGCCCTGCCATCGATCACTCAAACCAGTTAACCATGCCCTGCTTCTCCTTCTCCAGCCTGCGTCCGGCGAGGTTCCACCTAACTGACCCCACTAGACGCTGGCCGACTCCCTCCTTGCCATTAATTTGCCTTTCGCTTCTCCGACTCAAGGTCGGCAGGGGACATTTCGTCCGTTCGACTGATTTCGAATGACCTTAGCGCGCGAGCAAACACTCCGAGACGGTTTGCGTGCCCGTTTTGATTGATAAGAAGATCGCCGCAATTTCCGAGAATTCTGAAGGAGGAGGAGATGTACGTTTGGTTGGCACCTGGAGGACAGCAAACTGGCTCTCCGTACGTCTTGAAAAGGTTGTCTTTTCTGAGATACTCTCAGCTTGAAGGGGATCTGGGACCAGGAAAATCATCACCGACGGCACCTGTCAAGTGACCGTGTGAGTCATCAAGGAAAATGGGTTGCTTAGACGTTTAATTGATAGACAGGAAACCACAGGTCGTACGCACTGTTTGGGCAAGAAAATAGGCGACGTCGTGGATGTCGATAGGCACTTTTGGTGCTCGAGAATAGGAATAGAAAAGTTTAGCTAGAAGCTTAAACTAGGCTGGAATAAGGATCTCAAATTTGTGTGATTGCTTGAAGCTTCTGAAATTTGAGCTATGGAAGACAAGGCTGGAATAAGGATCTGCTTGATCTGCTTGGCTTTACCTTGTTTGCTGCAGTAGCTGCAGCATTCTTATCCTCTAAGACCATATCTCATATCCCCCTGTTTTCTCTTCTCGTGAATCCTCATGTCTACAGTATTCGCCAAAGCCGATTCAGTTGTCAATTTTAAACTCTGTTGAAACACCATTGCACACTTCTGCGCCAAGACCTAATCAAGATCAAGGCTACTCCCTGTTACGAGTTGTTTTGCAGAAGAAACCTGTTGACCAACCACCAGTTTGCGTCTCGCAACATCGCCTCTCTCGACATTCATCACCGAGTTGGCGCCATCGATCTTATCGCCTGGCAACCGGTTCGACAAGTGCATTTGTACTTCGGCCACTGGAGGGAGAGAATTTATTGTGCGAGTCCACGCGGGACCGAACCGGAGCGATCTCCGTCTTAAGCCACAAGGCTGACAGTGCGGGCAGGGCACGGGCAGTAGGCGGCGTCGTGGCCGGGAAGACCGACTCCTCCGGGGCCTCCGGGCTGTCCGTTGACTCCAGGAGCGCCAGGTTGTCCAGCAGGACCAGCGGGTCCTTCGGGTCCCGCAATGCCGGGGGCTCCGTTCTCTCCGTTGGCTCCATGGGCTCCAGCAGGCCCAGGGACACCAGGGACGCCAGGGGCTCCGGGCTTTCCTTTTCCGCGTTGTCCGTCCTGTCCAGGGGCTCCGGGTTGACCGGCAGGTCCAGCGGGTCCCGCAACGCCGGCGTCTCCAGCAGGGCCAGGAGGTCCTTGAGGACCGGGAGCGCCAGGGGAGCCATTGAGTCCGGGCTGTCCGTTGGGTCCGGGAAGACCTTCGTGTCCGTCGAGTCCAGGAGGGCCGGGGGGACCGGCGGGGCACTTGATGCACGAGGTGTCCTGAAGGGAAGAGTAAGGGGTGACGGGTTTCAGCAAGACCTACCTGGGGAGCGCAGGTGACGGGGGCGTAGGTGGCGGTGTTGTCCTGTCCGGCGGGTCCAGGGGCTCCAGGGGTGCCGTCAACTCCGGGCTGTCCGGGGGGTCCGGGAGGTCCGGGCGGGCACTGGGGCTTGACGGGCTCGCACTGGCACCAGGCGGGCAGTCCGGAGAAGTCCTGACGCTTCTGACGGAAGATCGAGTTGAAGGGGTTCGTGCGGGGCTTGCTTGGTGGGCTGACGGACAGTTGGATGTCCATCATCTGGGTCCAGGCGCTGTCGGTCTCGACGCGAAAGACTTGGACGCCGTCGACGACCTCGTCATGGAGCTCGCTGATGGTGTTGAAGAGCGAGGGGACCACAAGGAGGCAGGCCAGGATGGCGAATGTCGAGCAGGCCGAAGCCACTCCAACCATGAGCTTCTCCATCTTCTTGGGAATGAGACGATCAACTGATGCCTACAGCTCCAAGCCCCTCGCTTATATCGGCGCCCCTCCGAGGGGAGCTTGCTCCGCCCCCATGCATCTTGCGATATCCGATCCGCCCGCTTCCTTCTAATCAATGCGCGTCTTCTTCGCAATCTCGTATGCAAAACGAGTTCCTCGTCGGCTCCTTCGGTAATTCTGCGAATGTGACATAACCAGAAAAACTAAACGTCTTGGTAAACGCAGGGAGGAGCGCTGGATCTCAAGGAGGCAGTTAAACGAAACGACATGACGTTCTAACGAGAGGAGAGGGGAAAAAGGGGCGCGGGTTTCTCTTTTGTTTGGCCTTCAGAAGCGGTTGGAGTCCGCGGTGGATCTTGATCGTCGGCAGATTAATCGGATGGGAAAGTCGTTTCCAACGGAGATCGACAGTGATATCCTGTTTCGGGATGACCTTTCCTGTGAGGAACGGGATCTGGGCGCCGGGGAGACCTTCATTTCATGGGTGACCACCTCCTTCAATGACGAGGGGATTCCTTGAGGTGCTACTCTAGTTCTACTAGTTGATTTATATCCTAAGTAGCAAGTAGTGTTTGAGCTGGTAGGTAAGTAACGCTGATCGTTTACCAGCTTCTTCATGTCCTTTCCAGGCGGCCTTCCTAGTTCCAGTGCAAAAGTTGAAATGTGCGCATCGTTTGCATTGGCATTGCTCATTGGCGAAATCAAGAGGAGTGCTCCAGCAGCGGACCTCCAAGTGTCTGGAGCTGCCTTTGCTACCTTTCCATAAGAACATTCCATGAAAGCAGATGAGTGAATCACAGTTCCCCCAATACTACAGAACATTAAGGAACGAGCAGCGAGCTCTTCTTCTTGTCAGAAAGCGCCTCGCATCATTCAACGCTTCCAAACGAGCGCCTCAAGTGTCTAAGGCACTGGTCCTAAACGAGCCTTGAAGATGCCCGGTTTCCACATTAAGTCGTCGCCTGCTTGCAAGGCGCTAATTCTACGTTGTGCAAGTGGAGTGGTCGCGTCACAAAGTGACAATCAGAGCCGTGAATCACCGTTCCTCCCCTCAATTGTCGCGGCGGAAGGGGAACCGCGCACTGGATTCCAGTTCGTTTTTTCGAGTAGTCAGCGGTTCGCGATCGGGTTCTTCTCGCGAGCCACCAGTGACCATCACTGTCGCCGAACAGGTTCGTCCTTTCGCCTGGCTGACGTCTCAGCGTTGGGTCACAAGGAAGGCGTAAAAACATAGTGAGAAGGGCGGAAACAAAGGACTCGAAGGGGATGGGACGGGTGAACCGGATCACCGGGTATAATATAGTTGTGTTGAAATTTTGGTTTATGCTTTATGCTTTGGGCACAATGCTTTGACGACTGTAAACACGGAAGAGTGCTGACATAAGGACAACTTCGACTTGAAAAGGAATCCTTGTGAAGTGCCGCTCCCAGACCGCGGCGACTGTTGAATGCTCCCTGGTGGTTTCCCGATGGCTTCCCGATGCCTACAACTAACATAGAGCAGAATCACATTTTATCATTTATTCTCAGTGGACTGGCACGGACACAGGCAGATAATTAAAAATAGCTGTAGAGCTTCTTGGCTCTAGAGCGTGTTACGACGCCCTTCACAGGACTGTGACCGGGCATGTCTTCTCTTTCTCCTTCCGGTAGTGATGGCGGACGTCGTTTCTGTGCCTTGCGACTTTGCTGCCGGTGGGAAGACACCTCTTCGCATTCCTTGGGGGCGGTGGCAGATGATACAGCACGCTTGGCATTCTCGACAGACAGGAGGCTTGCTTCGGTTGGTGGTGGTGGATTGTCGAGCCGTCCGTTGGTCGGTGTTGGCGATCGGCTAGCCACTTGTGGTTGTGGCGTCGATAGGCGGTCCTCGTACTGTTCGGCGACGATATGCTGCTGCGGCTCTTCGATCACAATACGCGGGCTCGGTGAACGGGAGATTTCGTAAAGCCTAGAACAAATGAAGCTCTTCAGTATTTCCAATAAACGAAGTTACCGATTCTCTCGCAGCATGAAATTGAACTGGGCAGTCGTAAGGTCCGCACGCGAGTGGGTGGTGATGTTTCGTAGAGCCACCGTGTAGCTAGTAGCTTCCATGTCTAGTAGCTTCCATGTCCGTTCCTTCCACTCCGGTTTTCTTCAGCCCGAGCGTCTTTATCCTGGCATTGTTCTGCGATGAGCAGAAGTCGCGAAGCCGGCGGCCGAATCCGTGTCCGTCGTTTTGGACTGGGAACCACAGGGCGGCTAGGAACATGTCATCCACGGTCTTGATGTGTTTCGGGGGGGGGGGGGGCGTCCAAGTGGTTGATCGAACCAAGGAGCTGCTCGAGGTCGGTAACCCTAACGGCCACGATCAGTCGCCGACGGGGACGTGTAATGGACGAGGAGCTTGCCGGCTCGGTAGGATCTACAAAACATGCAATAGGGCAGGTTACATTTAGCTTTTACTTACATCTTCATCCGGGCGTTAAGATGCGACGTTGAGAAGCTAGTGGACTCGCAGTCCAAGTTCTCTTTACAGGATTTGAGAAACCAGGAGGCATCCGCGCAATGATCGCTCAACCGCTTCAGTAACGGCACCGGGAAGCCTTGAGCTGTCAGACGCTCGGACACCGCATCACGCTGCAGTTGATACGAGAGAGTCAGCCACCGATTAACATAGGTTCGCGATGTTGGAGCTAAAAAGGTGATGTTGTAAAGTTAGCACTATGAACAATGATGTTACCGGCCCGACGTCGATGACGAGTAGGTGAGGTGTCGCGACTATCGTGACGGCGACGATCCCGACGTTCATCACTGCCACGACGACCACAGTGACGACGACGATCACGCCTATCGCGGTTATCACGGTTGTCCCGAGACATCCAGCGTTCTCCTTCCGATTCAGTGCGCACCGAGTCCGTGTCGCTGGAATGAGCGGTGAAGTCCGTGTCGCGCCTATACATGGCAGTCAGAGTCAGTTCGAGTAGCCCAAATCGCGTTCACAAAAAGTATTTGTATACGATTGTAGACTGTCTGTCTGTACCGTCGTTCGGGTCAAGACACATTTCGTCCGAAATGCTAATTGGTTGTACAACCGATGTACAGCCGGGAAAGTATCAGTTACAGTCGTCGCCAAAACATTGTCACAGGGCCTGAATCGTGGTGGGACCTAGTACAAAGTTCGACAGCTCTACCTCCTCCAAGTTTTGTTCTGTCTTTTGGGGTAATTCGTAATTTTTGCGCGTTTGAAGCATTAATTTCAAAATTTGTTCTTGAAGAACT
>JADLIF010002095.1:0-13938 GCA_016648015.1 Steinernema khuongi | reverse complement strand
GCTTTGCGGAATTTTTCGCCGTTCAGTTCTCCGATTTTACGCAGCATTCTCCGGGAATTTTATCGGCGTTCGCATGAGGGCTACTTTGCGCACTTACACAGTAAGCGTCGCCAGAATCTGAGGGGGGGGGGGGCAGTTCAGACGGTTCCCTGGTTAGCCTCCAGATGGCGCCTTCGAAACTAGGTTCCGGTTATATGCTTGGTTTTTGCTGGTGCACGGTGATGCCGGTGTTCGGATCGATGTTTGCAATGCGGTGATCAAGGTTAGCGATCTTAACGGCTCAGCTGACTCCAAGGATGACCGGTCGGCTCAGAACATCTCATGATCCAAAGAGCAGAAGAGTGCGGCTGTCGTTCTGGAACGCTCCAGCTCCGAGTCCTGCCACGGGAAAAAGGGACCGCGAAGAAGGAGAGTGGACTATGCAACCAATAAAACGATCTCTCAAGTCGAGATTCGAGGCACGTCAGCTCCTGTCTTCACAACGAGTTCTTCCGTGAATTATGAGTGTGGCGCGTGTCTGCTGTAAGATGACGTCAGAAGAACTTGGTTCCTGTTTTTTGGCGTTTGTTTGCGCTCAGAGCCCTCATAGTTCTCGACTAGAAATCTAGGACCTTCTTGCACGTAAGCTATTGGACGGCAGTCGTGCACGACTTTTTAGTAAATGACACGAATGCCGAGCTGGAAGCCCGAGCTGGAGCTTCTTGTACTTAGGAGCCACAGTTTGGATGCACATCACCACAGGCCTTGGATGACTTCAGCTTTACTTCTTCACAATCTGCTCCTTGAAGGTCATTTGGTTCGTTCGACACGTGCGGTCAAGGAATCGTCGGTTACTTGGATGGCTCATCGCTGACGTATGCGCCCCTTGGGGTGTGAGAATAGTGACGGAGGCTAATCTGCAGAGATAAGGCGACCGAAAACAACGATGCTTCGTAAACACCATGTCATTTGCTAGAAATGTAAAGAAAGAAAGAAAAAATAAGACGAGGCCAAAGCCAGGGTTGACGAGCAGCTCAGCTAGGACCCCGAAGATGACCATGATCGATCAGCGATCTCTTCTTCAAGACCTCTATACCTTTAAGATCACAAGGACAAGTCAAGAAGCATTTTCCAAAAGAATAGCATGTCCCACTGGACGCTAATCAATAACGTCCCACCATCTGTGTTGCCTCCTTCTAGGCTACTTAGGGTGTGAGGATAATGAGCGGACAACAGTTGTAAACATCAGCTGTTTCTCGGCCCATGTTAACCTTCAGTTTGCTCGGAGTGATTGATTCACCAGAACTGCAGGGAAACGAACGAAATGTGAGCAAACCAAACAAACTGTGGATATGGACCCATGGATACCGTATCACCCAGCCCCGGACTCACCAGTGTCAGCAGTGAGAGTGCCGGAGTCCAAGGCACAAGTGCGGATGACCATGGTCTGACGACTGTCGTCGGCTGAAAAGGGCTGCTTGGAACACGTGCGGCGCCCTGGAGGACCTACTTCGGTATCCGCTGACTTTGATGCAGTGGTCGGCCGGGAAGAGTCCCTCGCGGTTCTTCTTGAAGGACCAGCACGGGAACTGGTAGTTCGCGATACCTACCGCGCTGCTCCGCGTGGACTGGTCGATGGTGGAGTTGAAGGTGTCCTCGCAGAGGGGGTTGGACCCGTTGAAGGAGCTGCACACGAAGCAGCCGATGCCCTCGGCCTCTGGAACCAGGGAGTCAGAGGCTGGCGATCCCAGCTCACCTTGGAAGACGATCATGCCGAGGAGCAGAAGGGTTTGAGCTGCGGAGACGCTTCGGCTCCAGCAGGAGGCCATCGGGGCGGGTTCGGACGGACTACGATCAGCAAGGGGTCACCAGGGCACTCCTGTACCATAGCACCCCTCTTCGACTCTCCGCGTGGACTGGAATCTGGGGAGCGGATAAGGCCACTGGAGAGGGATAACTCGGCGATGTTTCCCGATGGGAAGCCCCGGGGGAGCGCGAATTGGCGACACGCACGACCGTAATTAAAGAGAGGCACGCCCAGGACACCTTGGCCTCTGTTTGCATTTAATTAAGCCGTCCCGCCGAATCCAGCTGCAGATGGTCCAAGTGGCGCGGGCAGTCCTCGAATCCATCAAGTTGCCGAAACCTAATTAAAAGGAGCGGGAGACGCTCTTCGACTTCTCCAGATCCCCGTGGATTTGCAGAGCAGGAAGTGCGTTTAAAATAAGCCCACTTGGTGATCGATTCCCCACTGGAAGCGAGTCTTGATGCCTGATTTGATTAATCTGCCAATCAGGGAGGCTTCAGGCCGAAGGCTGTATTTCTCCGTCC
The DNA here is from genome assembly GCA_016648015.1 of Steinernema khuongi. Lineage (NCBI taxonomy): Eukaryota > Metazoa > Nematoda > Chromadorea > Rhabditida > Steinernematidae > Steinernema > Steinernema khuongi. Next base: position 11,628 of record JADLIF010002095.1, on the reverse strand, counting down.
ATCTGGGTCCGACCCTTCGCACTTCAGCCCCCGTGGATGTTCCCTATTCATTGGAAATACATACTGGATTAGATGCTGGAATCCTTTGTTTTCTTTGGGATTCCCGCCCCAAGCATGGACTCAGCTATCGAGCTGTTCGTTCCCGTTCGGAAGCATGGACCTGACACTACAGGGTTCTGTGCTCTGCTCGAAGAAGCGGACTAAATTCCTAGTTCTCTGCATCCGGCACTCCTACTTGAACAAAATAGATAGGCTTGTTGATTCCAATGGTTGCGAGAGCTGAACTGAAGTAGGACGAATAGTGATCTCTGATCTTAAGGTAGGGTTCATATTTGTTTACCTAATCAAATTTCGGCTTAAATTAACCATATTTCATTAAACTTTCGTCGCAATCAATTATCTCGGAACTTTCAGGCGTTTATGGGTTTGCGGCCGACTCCAAAGCGACTCGGGAGAGTGAAGAAGAGGGTAAGTCCGATATAACCTTACAAATCGACTTTTCTAGCTTCTCTAGTATCCTGGAGGTCCTCGAATATCAGTGACTGCAGCAAGATTAAGACAATCGCACGTAATTATCCCGCAAATCGATTAAACGAGCCAAGTGAGCCTATTGGATGCCCCGCTTGACTTCTTCCACGAGCTACGTGATCCCGGAACCACAGAGGACGCCGAGAATAGGACTCATAGAGCCTCCTTGGAATTCGATTAAAAATTCCCCAATCAGGCCAAGCTCGATCCGAGGAGAGCGTTGGACGCCACGCGGACGTTCAGGACTGATTTAAATAGCTCAATCCTTGGATTCTAGCAGATCTCGGCTGGACAATTGTGGCAATCTTCGCGGAAAAAGGCCATTTGGGTCGACTCGAACGTTCGTAGATGTTCAGCATTGATTTAAAAACTAGGAAAGGAAGTCTAGGGCCGTCAGCGGTGGCCGATAATGGCGCCGAGGAGCTAAGACGACGCCAGGGAAGTACGCCTACTTCTGGACTCCACGGAAACGACTTTCCAGAGCGCTCTTCCGCAGGGACACGACAGGAGGGGAAGGCCCTGTAGGACAGAGGCGACGAAGACGGAAAACAGGACACGGAAAGGCCTCGAGGGAGAAATAAACGCATCGTAATGGAGACGGAGGGGCACATCTAATTAGGTGAAGAAGCAGCTCTCCTTTCAGGAAAGACGATTCCCAAGAAGCACTTCGCTCGACCTAAGCCCCGTGCGGCCATCGGGAATGCATGAGTGCCAGGAGGGGATAAAGAGTGCATAACCAGTCCAGGTGGAAGGGATAAAGGGGCGACATTGGGGACTTGGTGTGTGTTGAACACGAGAAATATCTCCACGGTTGTAAGGTTGGAACAGCTTCAAATATTTCTCTCCAAGAAGTACTTCAAATGAGAAAACTTGAAAAGGATCTGATTCAACCCTGAAAGAAATATTTCCAGTCCAACAGGTCCAACACCACGAAATATTTCCAAGGCTCCAACGTTTGAAATATTTCCAAAACAGCGAAAACACTTCCGGGAGGTCGGGCCAGACACCTGTCTACGAGGAAGACGCCCATGAGCACTCCAAGCAGGTGGGACGCGACAAGTGGCTCCTGAGGTGTAGATACCTAAGCGTCGAGGAGGGAGCGTCCGAGGGAGCGCGAGTCGAGAATAATCGAATCGGCACGTGTGCGCGAATTTAAATAAAACATGAAGGAAAAGGCGCGAAGAGGCGATCGATACGGCGAAGGAGCTGGAAAGCGTCGTCGTCCCAATGATGTCCGAGGGTCAAAAGAAGCGCGGAACAACTGACTGCGATTATGTGTGCACCCGGCGGCATCGATCGAGGGAATTAAGAGACCCGATGCTAATATGGGAACGGCGATTATAGTCCTCGAGTTCGATGTGTTCCGAGGGACGATGGCCTTAGCCGATCAGGCGGCCCTCAAGTAGGCGAAAACATGTCGACAGCGGCGCAATGAGGAAGGCGGCGAGATTCTTGGCGACGGAAAGACGACGATAACAACTTGGACGGCTTTGCGGAGGTAGGCAATAAATATCTCCTTGGATGCGAAGTCTTCCCGAGTGCTCCCTTGTCCTCGAGTCTTGTCAGCCTAGGATTCACGGCTCACTCTCCATCTATGTCTTCCTATAGCATTCTTGATTAGAAGGGAATGAGGATGGGGAGGAACGGGATGTGGCGATCTGGGCGTCAGAGTACGGTAACTCCTTCTTCAAGGTATAACAATAATTCAACAACTCGTAATAAATAACCTTGGCACTTGTAGCACAAGCAACCAATCTAAAGCACTCAATGTACAACATCATACACAAGGGTGGCAAGGCCAAAACGGATGAAGAAGGCGAGGCAGGAGAAGGCGATCTGGAGCACCAAGAAGCAGACAGTCAGCGTGTCCTCCCGCATGGGGCCCGTGAACTTGAGGATCAGGTTGAGGATCGTGAGGTTGTTGATGCGGATCCACATCTCGCCATCCTTCTCGAAGTCTTCGCGATGGAGAAGGCCGACCAGCTCGAAGAGCCTCAGGGCGACGTGGCCAAGAGGCTTGGCTTCGGAGGCCTTGAACTCGGCGAAGCTCATGCCGACCACGTTCTTCTCCCCGTCGAACTTCGGGAGTCGGTGCCTCGGACACGGGACCAGGTGGAAGAGCTGCGGAAGCGAGTACAGGAAGTTAAATACCTAAAGAAGGAGGAGTGATGAACGGTGGAGGAAGCGGACGTACCTGGGGAACCAAGAAAAGGATCATGGTCTTGCTGAAGTGGCCGAGGATCCCAACCACGGCGATCGTCATTCCCGCCCAGTAGCAGAAGGTGTCTCCGACAAAGACCCTAGCGGGGTACCAATTGAAGCGAAGAAGGGCGACAGTCGTGGCGCAGAAGGGAAGGAGGAAGGAGAGGGACAAGGTGTGGTACCAGGCCTGGGACTCCAGTCTGTAGAGCTGAAAGAAAGACGGTCAATGGAGAATGTCGAAGCGCCTGGGATACGGTAAGAACTAGAAGTGCAAAGATACCTGAACAAGGTTGAACACGGCAATACTTCCAGCTATGACAAGGGACTGCCCGGCCTCGACTCCGTTGATCCCAGCGATGATGTTGATGGAGTTGGTGCAGAAGACGATCATCATACCCATGTAGACGTAATAAAGCACTCCTATGTTGACGGTCCTTCCGAAGTATGGGAACATCGAATAGACGAGGTCCGGGAGGAGAACACTAGTGGAGTTTCCTGAAACAGCATGTCAACTATAAGTAGAGGAATCAAGTCCAAACCTGAGACGTAATACACCAGAAGGAGAGGCAGGGAGGACAACGTCGGGAAGAGGAGCTTGTGCCTCCACTTGAGGTCCAGCATGTCGTCTACGAAGCCAAGATGGATGGTGGTGCAAATGCTGATGAGGCCGGAGACGAACGCCAGGAGTTTCACGTGAGGAAACGACCTGAACGGAGAGAATGTTAGCAAAGAATGTGGGTTGGCCGTGAAGTACTCGCTGAGGGTCCACTCCCAGAACTGAAACGGGATGAGGACAAACATGAAGATCAGACAGACGCCGGCGGCGATGACTCCCATGGGCTCTGGAACGGGTCGCTGGTCCTCCTGAAAGCACAGAAGAAGATTGAAAACTAGAAGTAGGGAGTCTTACCTTTCGCTTGCACATGTCCTTGCCACACATCTTGCGTTCGTTGAAGATGGGAATAAATTCGAGGATGTATTTCATGGTGACGAAGTAGCTGGCGATGCTCAGCACCGCCACGGCGCCCAAGGTGGCGAGCATCTTCGACCTGAATTGGGCATTAACACGCGTGGAATGGGGATAGGAGAAGACGCGACAACAGAGCGAACTTCTTGGCTTCCGGAGAGCCAAATCCCATCCGAACTTCACATTCACAATTGATGAGCCAAATACATGATCAAGTCTCCACTGGACGAGGAGTGTCGCCAGCCTGCTCCGCATTTTCATAACACACGTCAGCATAACAGTACGACCCACGCCAGGGAGCAGGGTATTCACAAGACTGGGATGCATCGGGGTTGGAGATAGTGGCAGCAGTGGCCGCCAGTTCAATTTTTCTCGCTTCTTAGTTCCCGTTGCCCGAGAAGACTCATCTATCAACAGTGCGCCGACCTTCCGCCGTGACCAGTCCGAACCTTCGCGCTTCTTCTTCGTCACGGGTTTACAGTTGTAGTCAATCGGGCTGCTTCCAGTTTTCATCCCGAAAAGTGCGCAAAAGATGGCTCCTCGCCAACTGTAAACCCCGAACCCGAAGGCCACACGTACTTCACGAACGCCAGCCAGGCGTGACAGTCAGGTGGCGAGCATCTTCGACCTGAATTAAGAATGAGAAGACAGGATCACGGATCGAACAAGGATGGCCGAATCCCACCCGCAGAAGAAGCTTTCTTGCATCAGGGCTCGCTACGAAGGTTGTGACGCCGCGTTCTGCAACCAACTGGACCATTTGGTGCAAGAATGACGTCGTCGATGGCGAATGTAAGGTGCGAACAAGGCGTGAAGAACATCAGAAACGCAAATCAGGTGGGATCCGGCACGAGAAGACTTTATTTACATTTACAACAGCTGTCGGACAGCTCTGTACATAAAAGTGAAATTATGCAAATGCGAATCACAGAAAGGCCTCGAAAGGGGAAATACATACTTCTGCAGAAGATCCATGATCTGGAACTTCACTTCGCTAGATCGAGCTGTTCGATCTTTGCCTCGACCTGGCTCTCCAGAGTCTCATGGACCGCGGCGCTCTCCTGCAGGGTTTAGTCACTAAAGAGGTTCTCCATGTGGTGTCTTACGGTAGCGAGGGAGGGATACATGTCGCACATAAACTGTCCTTTGGAGTTCATCCAAGAGAACCCGTTGGATTTGTCGGATTTACTCGTCGGATCGGTAGCCAGCTTTAGAAGCGATCGTCGGTAGGCCTCGTGCGTGGACTGATCCCAAGGTGTCATGCTGAAAGAGTCCGGCTTGCTTCCTCCTACTGCTGGATACCGTAACGTACACGATGACGTTCTTGTCCATCCCTGGTGGGAGCTCGTAAACCAGCTCCCTACTCTTCCGTATCGTTTCGATCGTCATCTTCTTGAATTGCTTCTTGTTCGTTTGGTAGAGGATAGCCGCTTCGGGATTCGCGGCCGACGTGGCCTCGGCGTCGAAGCTGAAGAACAGTCGCTGAAAGAAGGAGGACCTTCCTCGCTGGAGAAGACCAGCTCTACCTGGAGATAATTCAAGACATGGTAGATGTGGTGACAGTCCTGCTTCCAGCCGTCAGGGAAGTGCCTCGAGAAGTCGACTCGCCTTGAGTCGTGGAAGATGTAGGGATGGAAGACCTGGAGGTCGAAGACGACTAAACATTGTTTGGGGATGGACGTTGAGGTGGGGCGGGCGAACCTTCTGGAAGGGAAGTGGTGTGGGGAAAGTCAGGCTGCAAGGTGAGGGTGAATCGAAGCATCGCGCCGGCGAACATTCCACATCTGATGAAGATAATGCCGTTCCACACTTAAAAACTTAAATTCCAAGGAGCACAGATGGATTCTGGGATTTTGAGAAGTTTGCGTGGGTTTAGATTCGCGCTTAGAAAAGAGCGAAAAGAAGCCCAGAAGCTGAACTAAAGGGCCAAGTCCTACTGCAGTCGCCAAAAAAATCCGATTTCCACTTCTACTAACACAGAAGCAACGAACCCGAAGAATTTTCGGAGCTGGGAATAATATAAACCCCATCGATGGGTTTTCTGCAGATCATGGCACTAAAATCGAAGTATCAACTCGACCGCGACATGTCAAAACTTACTATTCACAAGCCACCACGTGCTCCTTCCGCAGCTCCTCCGTCAACAAGGTGTCCTTCAGGCTAGGACTGGTCTTGTGCTCACCGTTGAGGCCATTCATCGTCCTGAGGAAGACTGTGCGCGAGATCTCCAGCTGCGTCAAATATTCGTTGCGACTGATTCCCACAGAAGATAGTGCTAACGTTGGTACCTTGCTTACAAGAACAGATTTATTTTCTTCACTATTCACACTAAGGAATCGTGTCCATCGCAACAGCTCAGAATCTGTACAATGTCGAAACCTATTTAAGCACTTCCGGGGGCCTGGTGGTCGGCATAGGGCCAGAGGGGCTTGCCGATGACGAGGACAATGAGATTCCAGAGGGCGATCACAAAGGACAGGTAGGCGAAGAACTTGGCCGCGTAGGTCATGTTACGGTCGACTTGGCAGGCGTTCTCGCTCTTGGCTCCATCAAGAAGGGCTTTCTGAAACACATCAGAATTTATGAGGTTATGAACACAAGCAACTTACGGAGTACGCATCAACACGCTTCTTCAGCTTAGGGTCGTACAGACCGTACTTGCCCATGACGAGCTTTCCGCATTTGGTTCCTTCTGGGAGGCGGGGAAGAATCTTTCCAGCGGCCTGAATTCAACAGATAAAGTACAGAAGTTACAGAAAGACGACTTACACCAAGCTGCCACTCTCCAGGGTTCAGAGGGTCGAATTCCTCGAGGGTGGGAGGAATTTTGCCGGTGTTGGTGGGGATCGCCGTGGCGGTAGCCGTGCGGATGGATCCGAGAGTGCGGGGGACGACGCGAGCCAACAGCATATCTGGAACGTCCTTTTCGAGAATAAGCGGTTGAACGGAACGCACGGTAGAGTTTAGTCCGGCCTGAAAGGACCGGAATCACACAAGTTCAAAGTATACCACGAGCAAGGCACTCCCTCTAGGTACTAGCAAGACAGATGACGTTTACAGTACGTACTTCGGAAATCTTGTGCGCCGCAGTCGGGACAACTCTGTTAGCAAGCTGGGAGAAACGGAACTGAGCCATCTAAATCGGTCTTTTATCAGTCACCCGAAGAACAGAAGTAAAGAAACGACTTTCAGAATTATGCGCGGAACGGTAGGAAAATCAGTCCGACAAAGCTTTCTATAGTTCCAGCTCCTCAGAATCCACTTGGGAGTGGTTTAAAAAAGAGCGTGGACGACCTCGGCTATCACTTATCAGAGGAATCACAAGAAACGCAGGGAAAATAGACGACCGCGACGCGCGTGGATGGACGTGCAAAAGCGTCAACGGAGCTGCGGCGAAGCGGTATCGTGTCGGGACCAAAACGCGAAGACAAATCGTGGGAGACGCTCGGCTGCCTCTGTCTCGTCGCTGATGGAATCCGTTCCAGTCGTTTCAGACAAGAAGCGGACCGAAGCGAAGCTTCTTCTCCACCCAGACATGGTCTAGGAAGCAGACAAGCAGACAGTCTGTCTCTTTCAGACACAAGAGATATTGCATGCAAATCCAAGTTTGTGTCTGATGCAGCAGAGGTCGAGACGAGTCTGTCGGGAAAGAAGAGACGAGACGAGTCTACAAAATCAGACCCAAATAGGACAGAAGCGGAAAAACAATGCCGAAAAAAGAAAACAACGTTCGCTGTCCAAGCGAAGGAATATCGTTGCGAGACCTTCGACCGGATCTGTTTGGACTGTCGTCGCAGACCTTCTTGAAGTGCCGCTTCCTCGGACAGCCAAACGTGGACGAAGCAGGAATGACCAGTTAGGGGAGTCGCCTTCTGAATCTCTGGATTCGAACGTTCGAACAAGACAATCTCGGTTTCGGCTCGAGTAAGAAGCCCGCGAACAAGCCAAGAACGGAGCAACCTGTACAGTCGACATGGAAGTCCCTCCTCAACGGACTTCATGAAGCCAAGCCAAATGCTATCTTGTAATCCATGCAGCCTACGGTAGAACACAGGGTGGAAGGAGCCTATCGTCCCAAAGATGACTGCCAGCAGCAGTTACATAGGTTTCACCGGGAAGAACCAGAAGAGCACCGATCGACGGGAGACCCGATTTGCCTACTGTAACAGAATGCCACGGAGCTTCAGTCTGCTTCCAAAGGCAAGAACAGCGCCAACGACCATAAAACACTTCTCACAGGAGCTTCTCACAAGCACGGCTGGCAAAAAAGTCTCGCGCCTCTCCTCACCCATGCTTCCGAGCAAAGAAACTGACTCGTCTCAGAAAAGACCACACACAAGATACCTTCAGGCTTCTTCTCGGGCCGAGCCTTGAGTCCTCTTCACTGTCTAGGGTCTCACATCCTGGAGATCTTCGGAAGGCAGACCACAAGTGCCGTAGGTCGGTCCTTTTCGTTGATCTGAGATCTGAGATTGTCGAGTTGTTGATCTGAGAGGAACGGAATACTCGCGAACCAGGCGGCAAACAGGATGAAAAAACATCATGACGACATCAGGGTCCAAGAGGAGGTCGTCAACAGGACCTATCCTTCATCTCCCAAACTCGCATGTTTTCACTGCAAAAGTCTGCAAAACCGCGGGACGCTGTTTCCCATCCCCTTGGAGCTGCTCTGCTGATCCGCCAAATCGCGTTACCCAAGCAGGTTCCCCTAATCGGATTACAAGGAGATCGACAACTTTTTCCCAGCCTCGTTCCTCGTCCACAGAAGGAGGTAGCGGTACTTTTGACGATCGATAGGAAAGTTCGCGACCCTCGCTCTCGCCTTCTTGCCTGACCCCCTTCGACGACTCCTGTATGCATAATGCCGACGGGGATCGCCACGAAGACCGGTTTCCTCGCGTCGCCGTTTTCGGAGGTTGGCCCCAGTGTCGCCTCCCGATTGGACTCCCTCCGGAGCCGTCCCCCCAGCCAGCCGGACGATCAAGATGGAGGAGCCTGTTCCGAAGAGGTCGAAGGTATGCTTGACTGGGCTTTAGGGTCTTCGAAACTTTTGCAGTCGATGACCTGAGTCGAGGATTTTAAGGATCTTTTAGTTGATAATGATCGTCTCGAGCGTGGGTAGTAGGGAATGTGCGATTGGATCTGTTGGATTCGAGTTCAGAGAGAGCCTAGAGAGGTGAACTGAACACCTTGAAATATCTCACGCCAAGAAATGTTTCCCAAAGGTCGATGTTGAAATATCTCTAGACCAAATCTTACTGTAGCCGCGTTGTTGAAGATTGTTTTATCGTTTTCTATCATTCTAAAGCTAAGTCCTTGTCATATGGGTTCTTCTGAATTGAGCCCAGGGATCTTCCCAGTTGTCCATAACTTCTAGGTACTCGGCTCTTGACCCTGACAGGTCCGGTTGTTTCACTTACAACCCAAGTCCAAGCCTAGTTATCCAGTGATTGGTATACATGGAATGGGTCCCGATAGCAGCTCTAGTCCCGACACGAAGAACGGTGTTCAGAGGGAGTTCCTGCGTCAGACGCTCTCCGACGACTACCCAGGCCTCGACTACTTGGGCTTCCACGGCGTGCTCACCGCCAAGCGCTCCTGGTACAAGTTCCTCTGGTTCGCCATCGTCGTCGTCTGCTTCCTCGTCGGTCTCTACACGATATTCAGGCAGGCTCTGCCCCCTCTCCCCCTCTGACCTTCCTCCCAGGATCCTGAAGGAGTACGTGAACGTGCCGAGCGCGACCCTCATCACGGTAAAGTCCGTGGAGAGACTCATGCTGCCCCAGGTGACGCTCTGTCCGGACAGTCCGGCCACCCTGAACGTCTCCCTGATCGAGGAGGAACTCTTCCGGCCCAACCTTGAGAACTTCACCGAAGAGGACGTCACACACTTCGCCTTCTACATGCTCATGGGCAGCGGGTTCCAGGTACCTATGACCCTACAGTACCCCGTCGAGATGCCTAGAAAACGGACCTCTTCCACTTCTCGGCCGAGCGGGCCGAGCAGCTCGAAGGGATGTACGAGAAGTTCCGTGGGGAGAACTCGACGCGCGCCTTCTTCTACTTGGTGAGAAGGGACCGACCAGGCTAGGGAGCATTCTCCACGGCTTTCAGTTCTTCAACCGCTACGGTCTCCAGTGCCACGAGTTCTTCCAGTTCTGCAAGCTGGGCAACCACGTCCTCGACTGCTGCCAGGTTCCTCCGAGCCTTGACTCCCTAGCTGAGACCGCTCCTGCAGATCACGGAGCCTACTTACACGATCCGGCGCGGACGCTGCTTCCGGACGAAAACTCTCTACCAGGAGAGTTTCGACGAGCTAGGCAAATTGAGGCTCCAGATGAAGGCGCCCGTCCAGATGGACCAACGGCTCCCCACTGACAGGGTAGCCTGGAACAGAGGGTTCTTCCTTCTAAGCCTGACTTCTAGCAAGTGATAGCGTTCATCGGCGAGCAGAAGCCCGAGATGGCGCCGTTCCCACGCTACTACCTCTACCCGAACCTGTGGAACAAGATGAGGATCTCGGCCGAGGAGATCAGCCTGTTCCCGGCTGAGGAGGTAGGCGCTCCTTGGCTCTGTCCTCCCCGACCCTTGGCTTCAGATCTGCAGCGAGGAGCGCATCAGCAAGGCGACGTGCTACTTGGAGAAGTGGCTCGTGGACTCGGTAGAGGAGCCCTTCCACTGCACCTACCCCTACATGGACGAGTACCGCAACGTCAGCCTCCAGCCGTGGGTTCCTAGGGTCCGACTCTACAAGAGCCTCCTTTCAGCTGCGACCCTTACAACTTCGTCATGAACTACTCCTTGACCGTGCAGGGAAACGACTACTTGGCGCACAATGTGAGTTGGGTGTCATGGGTTCTTTTCGACTCCTATTCAGTGCCTGCTGCCGTGCTACCGCTGGGAGTACTCGGTGTCCCTGGAGCGGACGGACATCCTTCTGATCGACCCCCTGGCCAACCTGAGCCTCCTCCCCTACCGGTTCCGCATCGACGTCTCCTACAACGACCTGCAGTACACGTCCATCACGGAGGTGGCCACCACCACCTTCTTCGGACTGCTCTCACAGATCGGCGGTCAGCTGTCACTCTTCCTCGGCAGCTCCATCCTGAACCTCGTCCAGAGCGCCATCATGATCTTCATCCTGGCCTCCCGCGCGCTCCGGCGCCCCTTCCGACGCCCAGTAGAGCCCACGGAGCTGCCCCAAGTGCTTCCGAGGGACAAGCAGGAAGTGTATGGAATCAGGCTTTAATAAAGTAGCTGTTTTGGGACATGCAGGAGACCATTCCAAGCTTAAATAGTCTTCTTTCCTGCGTTGCAGGAGTTCTTCTAGATCGTAAGTAGGCCTAAGTGGTTTTGTACAAAGGTCGGGCTAGAATATGCTATTCTTCATCTTGGCCGTACACAAAGAATCGCGGCGATTGAGAAGCCACGATTTATTCAAAAAGTCAGATGGTTGGGAAACGCTCCTTTGGCTTCGTGGTTTTAAGAACCTTCAGGTCTTAGTTTCGGTCCAGTGGAAAACCCGTTGCAAAGAGATCCTCGTAAAGGTGATAGTCGGTTTGCATAGGCGAAAAGGCTTGGAAGTGTAAAATGCATATCGAGTGACGCACAATGGCGGCTCATTTCCCAGCGATGACTAACTTCTCGGGAAAACCGTTGTTGTCATTACAAAGAACGTCGAACGAGCCAAGCGCAAAGAACTTTGCCGCTTTATGATAACACTGCCTATATGCATGGGAATCAGAGCTATGTATGTCCCGACCCAAATCATCGGGATTTCGGCTCCGATGGGAATAATCAAGAGTAGAACCGGGGCTTTGCGCGCAAATTGCGCGCGGCCACGTGCTCTCTAGCCAGTAGCACTCTTTATGAGCGACTATGTAGAACAGATCCTTAAGACCTTTGATTGAGTCAACAACGTATCCACCTCC
>JADLIF010002091.1:0-18784 GCA_016648015.1 Steinernema khuongi | reverse complement strand
AAAGACCTCAACCGACAATTGCCCATTTACAACGTACTACTTTTACAGAGCCACTTAATGGGTGGTCTGGACATGGAAAAGCTGAAACCAACGATCGTCCAGGAGTCACGCACGTCTAGAGCCGAGTAGATAGAGAGACTGACTAATGAGAGAGCAGACGTTTGCGACCGCAGATTTGGGACTTTAATTAAAAAGCGCCAGACAGAGCACGTGCTTTGTACCTTCGCCGCCGCGTTAATCCTTGGAAGCGGAAGTAATGGGACCGGTGCTCGACTGGGAGGCGTCAGTGCGTACTCGGGACAAATGGACCAGGAGATAGAAATGGCGAAGTGACGTTTCGGCGACAGAAATCTCTCCTGGGATGGGGGCGACGTTCACCTGAGCGTGAGATCGATTGACGCTCATCTTCAATCTAGGATTCAGAAGTTCAGGGAAAGGAAATGCTGACTGACGCTACTGACCATCAGCTGGCCTTTCCCAAACATGCTATAGATAGAGTCGTACACTGTGACGCAGAGAGAACTACTTATCAGCTTACGGTAGCTGAACCTGTTCACGCCCAGAAGGATACGTTCTAGTGACACCCTTGACTAATGTTTACACGAAAACACACCGTACGGCGAATTACGACACCGCTTCATCTACTTGACATGGAACAAAGGAGCTCGTTACATGGATGGTGTTGCTGTTCGTGACAATGAAAGGATCAAACGCATCTTATGCAACACCATTCAATAGGTCAAACTTGGTGCATATGGCATGAGAGGGTTTCTCGGCTTTTTTATGTTAAGTATTGTAGATTTAACTACCTGTAGCACGGAGGAAGTGTGTGCTTCGTGACAACAAGTTTCCTAGTTTTAATCATGGCATCAAACAGTCGTAATTTAGTGTTCATCAACCTACTATTTGGAAAGGCTATGCCAATTACGAGGTGATGTGACTCAGGGTAGTTCAGGCGGACCACCAGTGAAAGTAAGCGAAGAGATCGAATAAAATAAAATATAACGGAAACTAAAGGAAAAAATAACGCAAAAAGTCAACGTAGTACAAACTCATTACCTTTTGCTTCCAGCCCTCGATGACTCACTGTATGCGCTACTCAAGGATGCAGAAGTCTTTTCACGAAAACGGGTTTCCGGCATAAGTAGCTATGGGCAATCTGGGAATAAACATTTTGTAGCCAAACGTGCACACTTTCAGGTCGCACAAAGTTTGGTTGCAAACCGCTACGTTTCCATAGCAATGCTATTCTTATATGCATGAAACATTCAAGTAGGGAAAGTGAGGGAAAACCACCTGAGTTCAAGTAGTTTTTAGGTAGCGTTATGTTCCTTACTCACAGCAAATGAATACGGACTATGCGGTAGGTACATCCAGGAGTGGAGTATTTAGGTAGAAACGGTCGAATAGAGAATGGTGTAGGTCGTATCCTAGCTGAGAATCAGCAAGCTGTTTGTTTTGGTCATCAGGGTGATCTAGAACTGATCTAGGACTTTAAGACATCTGAGTGATCTAGGCAAGAAAGTTTTCAACCCGGTTCAGGTAGGGTTCAAGTCAAGGCAAGCTGTGTTTTTGTTTCTTTTCGGTTGCAATATTAAGTTGCCAAAAGAACAAATAGAAATAAGACCATCTGGGCTTACATGACACATCTGACCCAGCTGCACCGGAACATGGAACGCCGAAGAAGAACGCGTTCCACGGCGCACACGGCCTACGGTATCGCCATAAGCCGGCCGGCGAAGACGCAGCGCCGGCTTAGCTGGGCTGCGCCTTGAGGGCGACGTAGACATCACGATAATTGAGCGCCGCCTCGACCACCGCAGGCCATAATTAAGTTCGCGCCTCCGCCTCCTTCGGCGTCATAGCGAACGCATTAAACTGTCGCCGCGGTGTCGCATAAAGATTCGCATTATGCGCGTTCGGTCGGCTGTCGCATTGCATAATTTTTTGCGGCAAACGGGCGAACGCACGAAACGCGCAAGGGGGTTCTTTGTGGAGCTGACCCCGTTGGGCGACGTCGGAAACCCGATTCCGCGAGCAGAAGCCACCGTGGCGCCGTCCTCATCGCCAGAGGCGATGCGCCACTTCTGGTTTGCCCCCGGTGACGTCACGGAAAAACAGCCGAAAAAAGGCGAAATCGCGTCTCTCGTGCGCGACAAACACACCGACGTGGGAAGGCGGCTTCTTGATGAGTTCATGGTGTGGGGAGTGGTGGGAAAGAGGGATCGGATCAAGGCTAAGTGGTGCTGTGTGAGAGTGATCGGCACAGCGTTGCTGTTGATCTTAGGGTGATTGGAAAGGAATGGAGGGTCCCTGAAGAGCCCAGGTTCTTTGCGCGTTGTACATGGCTATTGGGACAATCGGACTCCGAAACTTTATTCTCTTTGCCTGTAAGATGTTAAAGGTCCAGTTGGGGACATTATGAGGTCCTTTAGGAACAACTGAAGAACATTATGTTGCAGGCTGTCTTTGTAAGATGAAAAAAGAAGCCGATGATTCATTTTATTTAGCATTATGATCGTCTTAAGAGAGAATCACGTTCCACAGAGGAAACAAAAGTAACTGCTTGGAACGTGATGAACGTTAGACCATAAGTGATCATTCTCAATCTGATGAAGATTGTCCCAAGAGACGAAGGGAATACGGAAATGTGTTCTACTTCTTCCTTTTCGCTGTGTCCACGATGACCCATTGAAAATCGTTGTAACAACGCCGATTGCACAAAAAGTCGTTCCAGCGTGATTCTATATTTAAAGAAGTAAGGAGACCGCACAGCGCGTTTCTCACAACTCTATTCTCTCACCGGAACTATTGGTTACTCCATGCTCATGTGACCTATATTGGTTCTAAACACACTTAACTAGAACTGCTCCGGAGCATCACTCCGTTGCTATCTTGAAAACGTTGATAAAACAATATAGAGCTGATGCCGTTTTCTGAAAACGCAACGAACATGAAAGAACAATAAAAACTAATCTTACTATCCATTAGAACAGCAGAAACTAAGGAAAGTCTTAGGATCTGAGGTAAATCCGTAATTGAAACATATCTCTTTTGGTTGACCTTATTCACAGTAACCAAAACATAGCATGGCACGGAGGGACCTTTCCTTAGAAGATAGATCACAAAACCGTGAAATCGGACGGCGACGATCAATAGACCCGCAATGGAGCTGAAAAAGTCAAAGCGGAGCAAAAACTTCCTTCGGCGCTCCTTGCAGTTCATCGACGCGCAGTGCCTCCAGAGCGGCGCGCATGGCCCTACTCAGGTCAAGAGCATAATGGAGCTCAATTAGTCGGTACTCGGCGCGCGTTTGCAACTTTCCGCCGCGCCGGAAACTCGTTTTGTCACTCGCGGACGTGCTTAAAATAGAAACGGAGACCAGGTGGTGTTGACACGGCGGCTTACACTACATTTAACCGAAGGAGGACTCGAAAATGAACGTGAGGCGCGAAACTCGGCACGGTTACGGTAGCTGAATGGGAGGCGTCGGGCAGCCGCCGCCTCTTTGTGCCCTTTTGGGAGGGCTGATCTTCGAATCGCTGTTTGATTTTGACGTTTATCACGTGCAACTCTCAAGGGTGAGGGTTGGACAGCGATCTGTCGTCACGCGAGGGAGATGATGTTGCAACTGTGTTGGCGTCGGGTTACGTAAGACGCACAAAAACGGCTCGAGTGCACAAATAGAGAGGGGGCGTAGTGCGCTGCAGTGAGGCAAGGTGGAGATGGTTCTTTGAGGTCATGAAGGAGAACCTTTAGGACCTTGAAGAATCGGTTTTAGTAAAGAATCGGCTTCTTCAATTACACGATGCATCGCCGAAAGTTACAGAAAGATAACTGGAGGCAAGGGGCATCTTTCAAATGGCACAGCTCTGCTCAAAGCTACTAGGTTTTGTCCTGAAACTCCGACTATCGAACATTGTTCAATCCGTCCACCTTCTAAGAAGCTTTCAACATGTTTTAAACTTTTAAAAGACGCGTCTCTGACTTTCCCTGCTCGACAGTGCAAACTACATCCACTGATACTGGAGAAGAACAGTAAAAGCGGCTGTCAGGAAATGAATGGTCAGCGTGCAGCGCTTAGCAAACTCGCAACAGCACGAGGACAAGGTCGAGGGTGTCCACTGCGCGGAACACGTGTTGCGACAGTGCTCTCTGCACTCTGTATTTGTCTTCTGCAGTCACGTGTCTCCCGCTAATACAGCTCATTAGTAACTTCGGTAAGGTTTGGACTTTGTGAGGTCACCGCCAGTGAAGGGAGATGGAGTATGTAGACGCATAAGCTTCTAATCCTGGGAAAGGACAGTATACAGGTGAGCACTTGTAAGGCTCAAAACGAGTAACTCGGATGTTCTTGACTAGGTAAATATGGATTAAGGAGCTAGAAATTTCATGACAACATAAAGGGAATCTTCGCAAGCGATAGACCGAAGTAATTTTCAATGAAATTAGATAAAATAACCTTTCGGAAAACCATACTGCGTGCAGGGCCAACAACCTACAAAAAAGGCTCTGGGAGGACATGGGACTATCAAAAATTGGCACAGTACACAAATAGTTGAGCCTCTCCTGCTAGAATATCGGACAATCAAGGAGCTTTTGCGATTTTCCGGTGACGGAAGTTGCAGTAAGAACTCCTAGAATCCCTTGATAAGCTCCAAATATGGAATCACAAAGGTTAGGCCTTAAAGCAACTCTGAATTATTCGTCTCTGCTAAAGAGGGCACACCCTTGTGGAAACCTCGTCCTCCGCCCAAGTGGGACTTCCGCAAAAAACCGAATGTGACGCGAAAAAACCGGCGTCGCCGAGCGGCGGCGTTCTGTCGCCGACATCGACGGATCTGTTTGCGCCACGCACTTTCCCTGGACTTCGCGCTACAACGTCACGTGACCAGCGGATAAGGCGCTGAGCACGATGACTCACGACCGGGTGGATGAAAGATCTCGTTTTACGACAGAAAACATTAAACGATCCTTGACGTTGAAGAGTGGCGGAGAATGTGAAAAGAGTCCTGGAGTTTCCAGTGGAGTTTCGATCGCAGTGATTCAAAGCGTATCCTTTGAAGATGCCGACTGCCCAGTGCTCAGTGCCAGTGGACAGGGAGAATCCCGAGGCTATTGGCTTTTATAATGCGTCCTAAACAGTGATGCTCATCATTTTTGGATTGATAATAGCAGCTGATGCGTTAGGAAAGGTTCAGATAAACCTTTCTAGATAGATTTGGGTTCTCCTAATCTTTGGTTGACGTCTTAAATGGGACAACACAATGCGATGCTGCGTAACTGTCTTTTGAGTAAGATCACTATGTAGTATTTTGGCTATGACGCGACTTAGATCCCCTTTGACATTTATTCTCACGGCAATCGGAGACTACGCATCAACCATCGAGAGTCTTGATCGTTTCCTCCAAGTACATCATGGACTGCAGAGAGTCCTCCACCTCCATGACCATCAGTGTGCACAAGAAGGTGCAGAGGGTGGAGAACGCTTTCACGAAGACCACTTGGTCGACGTCGCTCGGGAAGGACAATTGCTCGATAAGGGTGTAGAGAGGGGGATGGATAAGGGATCGTTACCAGAGATACTCCGAGTTCCTCTATTCGGAGCCCATGGTGTAGTTAAGGGTTTAGACACTCATACTGTTGTCTTCTGTGATGTGATTAGACAAGACATATCACCGTTACTACTTTATTAAAGAGGAGAACAAGAGTAATCTAAAGCTGGCACAAGAAGGGGAGACTACATGTGTAGGGTGGAAGCTGGATAGGGTACAATTATCACGAGGCCAAGAGGGTATTACAGATATATTTCCATGAGCAGAGGACATCACATGAAGGAGACGAGAAGTGGAGATGACGTCACAACGGTACACATGCCTCTGACAGGACGGCGTGGTCCCAATCTCTTTCGGCGTGGTTTGCTTGGTACCTAGGTATGTATGGGCGTTTGCGTCGACTTGATTCGGAATGTACTCTGAATTGAGATTATTTTTGATAACATTAAAGACATACACTTACAATCTGGCTAGTATGAACCTCGTGCCGGACGAGGCGTATCTTGATCTTTGGGTTCAGCGCAGGTTGGTCGTAAATAATTTGAACGTCGGATTGCATGGATATAATATAAATATTTCGAGCAGAGGCCTGGCCGAACTGCCGTGAATTTCCTCAAATTTTTTAGTAGAGTGTCGTCGGCGAAAACAGCTAACTCCAGTTCAAGAGTTTCAGCCGTAACAGTCTTAAACAAGAACATCAAATAAGCAACACGCGTGAACCGCGTGGTTCCAGTACTTATCAGGATGGTTCGCTTGAAACTGACAGAATACATCCAAGTATTGATAGGCGTTTGCGTAGTACTGATCATTAAATTCCATCTGAATTGAGGTTATTCATAAAATTTGAAGACATGCACTTACAATCTGGCTATTGATTTCGAACCTCACCAAGCGAATTTTGATTTGCGGGTCTATAGCAGGTTAGTTATAAACGAGTTGCACATTCGATAACGCCGATAAAACATACAATTCCATCATTGTTCGCGCTAAACTGCCGTGATTTGCGTTAGTGCTAAAAAAGAACATCAAATAAGCAACAGTATAAGATCCCACCGTTCGGCGAACAGCGCCCAGATCATGCCAAAGATCAGGATCGGTTTTGTTGTAACTGTAAAATAAATATGAACGCAGTCACGGCCCCGAAGATGTCAGCTATGATTGCGTTTGGTGTCCAACGATTGTCCGTTCTTGCAAATCTGAAGTCCGGCGTGTGATATTTTCAGCTTCAGCTTTCAAAACTCCCATTTGAATGTAAATCGTCTGGTGCCATTGGAGAGAGTGTAAAGCGTTTTTTGTAAGACAAACGCTTTATATTCAAATGGGAGCGTTTTTTGTGAGATAGACGCTTTTTATCCAAATGAGAGTTTTGAAAGTTGAAGCTCGGCATCGCGACAAAAGAGGCGAAAAATCAGAGCCACAATTAAGAAACCCAAGGAAAAAAGAGCCGAAAGACAAAAAAGCCAAAACAGAGAAGCCGAAAAGAGAAGCCTTCCACGATAGCCAAAAGCCAGAAAAAAGAAGCGCCTAAAAACTTAAAAGAGGCTTGAAAACAAAAATGTAAAACTACAGTATGCTGGGAGAGCAGACGCATCCCAAGCCACCACCGCGAGCCGACTAAAGTGCCGAGGGGGCGAACGCCGAATGCAACATTGACGTCATCGTCGCAGGACAAAAAAAAACGGACGGCACCTTGTCGGCAACCACCAACCAGCGCGCTCCCCCTCCAAGAAGTCGAAAAAAGGGGCAGCGTCACCTTTTGGCCCCGTGGCAAAGTGCTCTAAGACGGCGAGGTGCACACGAGAGCGCGATGGCAACACTTTAGCCATAACATTCACATACATTCAGGACATTAAGGTCATTGGACATTGTAAACTTAGAATTAGCCATCTATGATAGAGGTTTTGGGAGTTAGCCTATGAAGAAAAGTGCATTTTGCTATGATTTGAAGTCGTATCAACTTTAACGCGGCTTTATTTTTGAATCAGCGGTACTACAACGCGCCAAAGACACTTACATGACCAAGATTTATTAAGAGGAGATAAGGGAAGAGAGGGAGACGGCGGACAACAGGATGGAGAGCGGCAGCTTGCGTGTCGGCGGTGCTGACGAGTGCCTCGCGGCAAGTCCTTTCTTCGGACGATGGGCGTGCCCTGTCGATGTTGCGTACTCTCGAGCCACTGACTCATCGGCTTCGTAGCTACACTGTGCGCGACACCGTATATATATACACAATTCGATATTTGACATTTGTTTATATACCATTTCTGGTGAAGTTTTTCGGGCCTTTGTGATTGACGGATCCGCGTTGAAGAGTTTGAAGTGTTGAGCACAGAATCTGATGGGAGGGGAGGGGAGGCAGTTCAGAAACCTCCCTTGTTAGTGCAGTTTGCCAAGGGGGCCACAGATGACGCCGCTCATTTTTTTCGACTCCGGGAAGAGCGCTCCGGCCGGCTATCGCTCTTCGTCCGTTTTTTGCTGCGCCGACGGCGGCGGCTGCGGCAACGATGACACTATTACAATTGGCCTTCGCCTCCAAGCATTACGGCCCTTCTACTTTCAAACTTCCGAATTTTTTACAGGTCACTCAATTACTATCTTCGTGTGAAAGCGTGCCTGAGAATGTTGTCGTTGCTACTGGCGCCTCGAATGTTTAGTATTTCATCCCGGATGATTCTACCAATTTTGTGTTTCGAAACGCCTCTGCACCCAATGCTCACCTTAAGTTTGTGAAGTAGCAACATCACTCAGCAGCCCGATTGCAATTGAAAGGTTTTACGGCTGACCAGCAAGATCACATGTCCCACCGTTTTCGTCCGAACCTGGGGAGAAGTGCGGTTTCTTGAGGGAAGGAAATGAGCTCAGGCAGAAGAACAGACATCAGCTAGTTCAGCCGTTTCCATAAGAACGCTATCCCAACTTTGCAGCTTAAACTTATGAAGCGAGGATTGCGCTCTCCGAGTCTCTCTGACTGAGCGAAATCTCATATTCTTTGAAGATGACTGCTAGTAACTATTAGTTGACCGTCGAACAAGGGACAGTTTATACAAGGAGCGACTCATACCAGATCACATGTTAGATATAAGGTTGTTTCTCGGCTATGACGCGACTTTGATCTCTTTTGACATTTATTCGCACGGCAATCAGAGACTACGCATCAACCATTGAGGGTCTTGATCGTTTCCTCCAAGTACATCATGGACTGCAGTGAGTCCTCCACCTCCATGACCATCAGCGTGCACAAGAAGGTGCAGAGGGTGGAGAACGCTTTCACGAAGAGTACTTGGTCGACGTCGCTCGGGAAGGACAATTGCTCGATAAGGGCGATAGCGCTGTTCCGCCAAATGTCCAGGAAGAATGGCTCGAATCCGAACGGTGCGTACTGTAGGTGGATGGGTCCTGAAGTTGACAATAGGAGCACGGATAAGGGATAGCTATTACTGTAAAGAAATGTAAAAACGCAAACCTAAAATTTCGGCTTCTCTCCTCATCTTCGCCTCGTCTAGCTTGTTTATCACTATCTGCCGCGTGAAGAAGGTGCAGTTGCCACGTGAAATCTTCTTCAGCTTCGGCCACTCCATCAGAATTTTCACGTCCACACCTGGACAAGGTCGCATGTTGCAGGAGATTACGTCCAGAAGCTTCGGACACTCTTTCATCGCCTCTATCATTGTTTTGACGAAGAGATCCGGCTCCTGGCTCAGGATCGTCGGCATCCAGTGCTTCTGAAGGATCTGCTTGTCGTCGGGCGTAAGCATCGATCGACACGTGAGACTTTTCCTAAACAGTCAGGGTGTCCGGAAAGACGCAGAAAAGTTAGAAGCCGACTCGAATGATGTTTTTGAGGCTTTGATCGAGTTGGCTTCTCTGAAAGTAATACCTACTTCCTGCCTGGAGCCGTGTATCTGAGGCTGTGCCTGGAGACCGACTTCCGCGGGCTCTTTAGGTTTGACCAGCTGCCACTGCAGCCGCGGATGGGTGTGGAGGTCGGTTTGAACGAATAAGAAGTGCCCGTAGTCAGATGGCCGTTCAGTTCGATCTTCGGAATGACGGAGCGATGGCGGGTTGGAGGCGAGGAAGTCTTTGTGTTTGTGCAGCCCATCTGGAGAAGAATAGGATCGCTTGGAGCTTTGAAAGGGGTTTGTGAAAGAAGATAATGGCAGCGTTCGAACAGAGCTGTAGTCCTAAAGAAGAACATCTATTTATACACAGCGGATCAGTGCTGAAAGTGTGGAAACTCGACATTCAAAACTCGCTGTAATTAGTGGGCTGACGAAGCCAAGAATGAGCTAAACACTTTCCTTTTACCTTCCGCTTAATTCGATTCACTCTATTAGAGCGTTCACAAAGCATGGCCTCTACTGAAGACACTACTGAAGCAACTGTTGTTTTATCTACAGCCTCGCTGGATGCCTTACGCGAAAACAGGAGACACTTGAGCATTTTTACTTTTTTCTGCCACATACTGTCTGGGCGGAGAGCATTTAAATATGATACAAGTGTCTCCTCGAATTTTACAACATTACGAGGAATTAACTTTTCAAAATCGATTGTTGCGCACCTCGCTCCCATTGCAATTGCAAAAGAAATAGCAGGCACAAAACATGGTTCTCCTTTCTGTGGTCGTTCTTAGAGCGACTGAGGTCACTACGGTTTCTTCATCAATGAAGAACTATCTGTCATTCTAAGGAAACGCCTTCCTGAGAAAAAGCTACTACGTCTATGTTGAACGAACTTAGGCACTGCGAAATGGAGCAAACGTTTTCTCTAGGGTAGAGGAATACATAAATTCACCCAGTAAGCAAAATATATCGGAAAATAACTTCCAAACACTCCTGAGGTGGCAAAAAAAGCAAAAATTATTCTTTGCCACAGCAGAAGGGGGCGGAGAGAAACCCGAGAGGGTGTAGACGATGCGCGCCGAAACGGAGACATTCGGGAAGTCGGTGCGTAAGTAATGAGCATCTGGCAAAAAAAGCGACAAACATGTTCTACGATGCCACTTATCAGCGCTGGCGTTCCACGAATTGTGAAGCTGCGAGCAACACAAATTTGATAGAAGACGAGGCAGAAACATAAAAGAGAAGCAGGTCAATTTATCGTGGAAAGGAATAGATTGTGAAATATGCTCTGCTTCTTTAGGCATCTTGTCTTTCACGTTAGTTTCACGTTAGAAAATACGATGGGTCCTGCAACGAATTGTGAACATTGTGGTTTTCCAGATGAATAGTGTCCTACAGATTTGTGAGAGCCGGTATAGCAGGATAAATTTATATAAAGTGTTTCCTTGCTGTTTTCCAGTTGAGGGTTCTGCAGAAAAAGAGTCGTATTTTTGGACCTTGTCATGGAAAAAAGCAGAAAGAGCGGATTTGAGCCCGACGCCCTGTTATTAGTGCAGGAGTAGAAGAAGATAGCCGCTTTAAATGGCCTATCGTAGTCGGCAAACAACGACGAGATATCTCGGCCAGCAGGCACTTAGGTGATTAATTTTAATGCGCGCATAATGGCGCTGTTTTCTGTTTTCAGTGGACAGAGTGAAGAAGCCACCGCGAGAGTAAAGACTGTCGGTGACGAAACCGCTGAAGGCAACTCTTTTGGATCTCAAGAAGATAAGGAGCTTGCGGAAGACTGGATGTATTCCCTGTCTTTGAGTCTTTATCCACCTACGCAATCTTAGTCAGGGACGCTATTTACGTTGTGCCCACGCAATGGGCTGCCACAAGGCATCTTCGCTAATTGTCTTTGAGTTTCTACGCTGTTCTCAAAGTTCGAGAAGGAGTTCAATAGGTGCGATGCCTAAGCTTCAAAATGGTGGACACCACAGCTCTGTGTTTGAACCACCCCTTAGGAGAAAGTTGCTTTATTCGGCTTGAAGTTAACGTAAAGAAAAACGAAAGAAAGGGGCAAGAACTCCTTGTTAAAGACGGATTAGCGGAATTTTGACGGCAAAAAACGGTGGACACTACAGCTTCGTGTTTTTATGGGTACGGTAAAGGGACCTAGTGACTGAGACATGGTCAGGAATCAGCTGCCATGATAGCTCAGTTGGGAGAGCGTTAGACTGAAGATCTAAAGGTCGCCGGTTCGATCCCGGCTCGTGGCATTTTTGGCTCTCAATATTGTACAGCTTATTATTAGGCTTCTAGATTCCTCAATTCTGTAACTTAAGAGACTTGTCAAAACTTTTATAATAACTCCTCTCCTTACAATTCATCTCCTGGGACATCCAATTTCTTAAGTTGATCCTTGGGATGGCTTTCTAGGTCTATCTCAGATAGTAGTAGATGATTCCACACGAACAACACGGATAGAAAGCTGATCCAGCCAACAAAAGATTAAAAAACGTTTATCTGCCGTTATCCAAGCCTAAACCGAATATTTCCGACAAAAAGGCGGAGACCTCGTCACGGAAAGCGTCGCTCAATGCGACGATCAGAGACCGTGGCAACGACTTTATCCAATAACGCATCGACGCCTCCTTCGACGGCGACAAAGGCCGAAAATCTGTTTAGTGACATCACTGAGGCCTGTGCCGAAGAAGTTCTAAAAGCGATTCTTCCGAAAATACTTTCCCGACGAGCTAATTAAAAGGGGCAAGAGTCGACGGGCCCGCGGAGAATTGTCCCGCGAGGCTTTGTCGTTCGTGAAGGAGCGCACGGCAGAGGCGCGTTAGCCTCAATGAGATTTCCGCGCGACGATAGAAGACGAATTGTTTTTGCTTAAATCTGCTCTGCGTCAGGTCCTTCTCTCGAAGATACAGATGTTAGAAGTATCCGCGATGGAGAATGTATCTATTCAAATCTGGCGGGACTCGCTTTGCTGCCATGATAGCTCAGTTGGGAGAGCGTTAGACTGAAGATCTAAAGGTCGCCGGTTCGATCCCGGCTCGTGGCATTTTTTTAAACTTTTTTTTTTCTAAAATTTGTAGAGTTCTTCACTTACTAAACCGGCAAGAACAGAAAAGAAAAGCAAATTATGATCTATCTCTACAAAAAAAAATTCGCCCCCTAAGGGATTCGAACCCTTGGCCGTTAGATTAAAAGTCTAACGCTCTACCGGCTGAGCTAAAGGGGCTCTGAAAAACTAACTTCAGACTAGGTGATCTGCATTAAGGTCGAGATCTCGAGTCTCGGATGGCTCCTTTCGCTTTTGTACGCCCTGCTTGAAAGGGACGAAAGGAACTTGAAAGGAACTGTCCCAAACCTGATCCTCTCCATGGTGGTACTGTCCATTTATTTAAAGCTCCAATGACACAACATAAGTATATCTCGGCTGAATATAACACCAGAAGGAATAACAATAGAGAGTGAGAGAGATAAGAGAATTCGAATCGCGAAGACACAACCAACGAGAGAGCGCTAAAAGTCGTCCTTGGACTCCCGCGACGCCTGAGTGTTCTTCCGCTCGTTGTAGCGCACAGACTGCATCGAGTCTTCGTACTCCAGCATCATCAGCGTGCATAGGAAGTTCAGGAGGATCTTGAAAGCTTTCAGGAAGAGCAGCCTGTCGATGTCGCTGGGGAAGACGATCTGCTCGATAAGTCGGATAATGTTCTGCTGCCAGATGTCCAAGAAGGTGGGCTTGAAACCGTATGGAGAGTATTGGATGTGGATCGATCCTGGAATGGAAAGCAACATATTATGTGAACTAAAGGGAAGAAGGATATAGCGCCTGTTTTAAAGACACTACAGTAAGCCGACACCTACCCAGCATCTCGCTGTCTTGCCTAACCAGCGCTTCGTCCAGCCGGTTAGTGACGATCTGCTTCGTGAAGAAGGCACAGTTCCCACGCGCCATTTTGTTCAGCTTCGGCCACTCAGCAATGTTGTCCAGTCCAGGATCGTACATCTTGCACGAGATGATATCCAACAGCTTAGGAGAGTCTTTAATACTGGCTAGCATAGTTTTAAGGAAGAGATCTGGCTCTTGGGCGAGTACGGTAGGGACCCAGTGTTGCATGATGATCTCTTTCTCTTCCTTGTTGAGGTTAAAGCGAAACGTCCCACTGCGCCTAAAGGGAAGGATTCGTATTAGGGACAAAGAAAAGTGATAGAATTACTTTTTGCTCGAGGCGGACGACTTCCGGCTGCTGACTTTGTTGTTGTTCGTTTCGAACGCGTTGATGGGTTTCTTGTCTTTCGTCTGTGCGCAGCCCATCTTCTGAAATGATGGCAATCTTGCTTGAACTGTTGGGATCGAAATCGCGAAAGTAGGCAATAGCAGACAGAGGTGGGTTCGGGTCGGGTTTTCGGGTACCCACCTCTGATAGCAGATGCATAACATAGGTTCCTTTCTCATTGATTTCAAGTAGCTGATCAAGCGTCCTGGGCTACATGTGCGCAAAATTTAATTGTTGTCGTTTCAAGACACACAAATAAAGGCTCAAACCACCAGATTATAATTGGAACTGGCACCCCCAAAGCTGAGACCCCTAATCGGCGCCAGCTATGCTATATGACCTATGAACTGTGCCTCTCTGAAGTTTGGAAACAATTTATGGCTCCGATCTTCCGCTCGCTCAACTACTCCCGCGAGAGGGTGTTTCTCAGAATGCACTCTGCGGGACTTCTTCTCGGTTCCAATTTCTTCTTCGCGCCCCAAATTCCTGAAATTAACGCGCGCTAATCTCCGCGATTGTGGCACGGCTACACTGGGAAAATGACGCCAATCGGGAAGCCTCGACGCCTGTGGCACCGTTCTCACGACCTTTTATGGACTCTTCGCAAGTTGCAGAAATTGATCTGCATAGAACATGCTCCTTTCTGGTTAATCTTTTGATTGGAAAGTCACAAGGATCAACATGGACGTCTTTAAATCTTGATATCTAATGAAAGGAAAGGCTGAGAAAGAGCATGTGCTGAGAACCGTTGCACGCGTTAAATCCCTCCACATAAATTGCTTAAAAAACAAAAAAGGAAAACTCTGTTTAATTGGATTTTGATTCGACTGCTCTTCAATGTTCAGCATGTTCTAAAAACCATAGGCAATCCAAAGACGACTAGTTAGATTGCAAAAGGAATGAATCACATGGGGGATAAACTCAAGTAATACGCAACCTGAACGTATGAAACAGTCACCTGTGACAGGAAGCGGCGCAGAGCAAATAGTTTCCTCCACCAACGGGGAACTCAAGAATAGCGGAACTACACTCAACTAGAAAGCACTCTCACTGATCATTCACCAAGCCTCGAAATGAATACTAATACCAAAGCCTTGTACCTCTCGGATAAAGCGATACTCTGTCAAGTACACACATGGTTTGTCATGTGCATGTGGAAGCTTCTCTTCGACAAAACAAAGAAAGGGCATCATTTGCTTCGAGATCCGGAAGTATGTGACTTTCGGTATGCTGAGAACAAAGATCGGATATTCAAGGTAGTACTTAACAGATTTTTGGAAAAAGCGGTAAGCTTCCAAGTTACTCCAGAGGGGTGTAATTCAGAGTGGAAAGGTTATTGTGAGCTCAGGACAACGAGAACAGAGAAACGACTTTTCCGAGAGGTTCCTTTGCTTCCAAAGACATAGAGCCAATGATATAGGAATGCCCTTACCTCGCTACCTTAGAGTACCTAAAAGTGGGCCTGTTTTTGGTTCTGGTTCTCTGGCAATGGGCCCATCAAAACAGCGGCCACAAAGTGGAGGACAAATTGTCAGAATTATCACCGGAAACCTCACATATGATCTCGTCAAGCACGGGCACTAGAACGCGGAGATGATGGATGGCTGCGATAAGGCATAGATCACATGCCCGGGATGTTCCCTTCTTCTGTTACATTGTCGGCCAAAGAACTCGAGGTGAACGCGGGAAATGTGCGTCCTCCAGCGACACCAGAGAACAAGAGTCCACAAACAAAACAAATTCTGCACGGGACACGCCTGCAGCCGAGCGGGTGGCGGTTGTGGAAAAGGTTTGAAGAAAAAGAGCTCTGTGACAGAACCAAAATCAGAGTTTGATTAACTGAGAATTCACCCGACTGAGCTTAGGAGTTGAGCTGGATGGGAATGTGTCCAGGAAGTGAGTAATCAGAGGGAGTGGCGGTGCCACATTTCACACCTGACAGAGAATACGTTCGTTTGGGAGGCTGGTGTTTGATAAATGGATTTTAGAGGAATGAAGCGGAGCAGAGAACGGAATGTTCCTAAGAGTTGGCCAGGGAACGTGACTGATTGATATTCGCTTTGTTGATGGAACGTGTGTCCCTGTAGGAAAGAAGAGCTTACTCAAGGAAAGCTGAGCAGCTCTGATAGAACTGGTACACACTAGAATGAAAGGCTGCTGTGCAAGTGTCACAGTGTAAGTAAAGTATGCGCGCATATTTTTCAATATGCTTATTTGACAAAAGGGTCAAAAGAAGGCGATGAATTGCCTGTGGTGAGAATATTACAAAGGGCAATAAAGAACATGACCTTGCTTAGAACTAAAGGAGGATCTAATGCGAATGAAATGAGTCACATAAGCAAACCTCACCCATCCATAATTGGGAAGAGGAGAGGCTTGTTATTGGAAGACTGCTACTTATCATTAATTGCACAATTTAGGTAAAACTGGCTACCACTCCTCCGAAAAACGCTAGGAAGATTGGCGGAACTACCCTTTCTGGAAGAAAAGGTCCTCTAACAAAAAAACAAGAACAACAAAGGGTTCGTTCGGCACTCCTCGGTCACATGTTCGCCCGAGAGCTTAGCAACAGATCGAAAATAAACTATCGGCCGCTAACCTGACAGGTTCAGCATGCAGCGGAGGACACAACTTGATGGATGGAACAGTTCAAGCGATTACACATGTGTTTTGGGCGTTGAAGGTCGGCAGGAGAAATCTTCCTAAGGTGCATTGGTTTCAAACAGTTCACAAGTATTTAGGTAGAACGGCAGAATGGGCATATATCGTATACTCCATAAGCTACTTCTTCTTTCCTCGGTACATCCCAGAGTCCAGAAGCCCAGAAAGTTAGAGTCGTACTAAATAGGGACGCGAACATTTTGGAACCTCGGAAGTCCCAAACAGAGCCATTGTTCGCGACCAGGCGACACTTGGACCCAGTTCCGGCAAGTTTTTCCCATAATTATGTGACTTTTGTTTACGTCTGGTACTGCTTGGCGACCTTGAACGTCCTTAACACCATATGGACTTGGACTTGGACCGCACTTGGACAGGTGGAAGATGTACTTGGTCGTATTTGGTCAAAACACATGGAAAGGTCGAATTTCTAACGAAAAATGAACCTAGAAAATAACAGCCTGTGAAATATATCACGGTTCGTTTTGAGACCACTTAGCGCTTCATAATACACGAAGGATCATATTCCGTACCAGGGCACACCTATCACAGCATAGAACTTTGTCAATAAACTCTACTCAATAGGCCTGCGTGGGAAGATGGTTCTCTCTCCCGAGACCACGCGGTGACCCAAGACCACCTAGCAACCGGCGCCACCACCTTCTTAAAATAACAGCAGAAATGAACCCTGCGAAGCCTGGGACAAAAGGAGGGAATCCCGAAGAGAACAAGGTCGGTGATGTCACCTACGAACGCAGAATCAAACACTAATCCCAGCGTCTCATCTCAAAACACATAAATTTCGATAGCTTCGACGAAGATGGACCATTGCACTAGAAGAAAATCCGGCGAGCAGGAGGACATGGGAACGGGAGTGGGTCTAGAGGATTGGTCTCACCACGCTCCCACAACCTGCACTTTAATCTCCGCTCACTTGGACAGATTGCCGGCTTAGTGGAGGAGTCCTGAAGCGGCCCTTGTCATAGCGCGCCGTTCCACTGAATAATGACTCCCCCTGGCAGGCAAGTTCCTCGCTTCCGCTTGGGACCCACGTGGTCTCTCCCATTTGTGCAAATGCGTTTGTTTCGTCGTGGGACAATTGGATTTGAGCAAGAGGCGCGGACAAGGTCCCATGTGCAGCGCGAAAATTTAAAAAAACGCGACCATAGTAAACATGGGGCCGAAGACAGGGCTCACATTACAGGTCATCCTTCGGAGTCGTCACACACGATGGATACGTGCGGATTAAAAGGTTAGGAAGAGCGCGGCGCAGCCGTGCCCAGGGGAGTCCGTAAATCGAGGGCATCCCTAATGAGCTCTGTTTGAGGCAATCAGGACATGCACTGCAGAGAACGAGTAACCGCGCTGCTAGGGGATCACAAATTGTAGGTTTTGGGTGGGAAATGGGAAGAAGAAGTGGCTGATCTGTTGTGAGGGGTAGATATTCCGTAGATCAAGAGTAGGGGAAGGGGGTAAAGGGAGAGTATGGCCTAGAAGTGAGCTGTAGGGACGGTGTAGGATGAACCCCATAACAGATCTACAGTATCTTTTGTGATCCAGATGGGAAAGGAATAGTTGTAGGAAGGAGTTACAGATTCAGTAGCACATAATAAATGAAAAAAACCTGGCTACAGGAAGCTGTAAGATGAACACAGCTTAGATCTATGGTCAACATGTACTTAAGATAGACATGGGTCTCACGGCGAAAGTACATCCTGTAAACGCACTGAAAGGTTACCGTTTTCATACCTTCCCAGGAAGTCGATTGCAATGAAAGTCCATCATGCTAAAAATACCGGAAATATCGTCATTTCCAATCTGTGGCTACTTCACGTGGGAAGGTCGTCTAGCTGCAGTCGGACAAAAAAAAAGAATCTCAAGCACGTGGGGTGCTAGAAAGCAATTTCCTGTCGTTTGGTCGCACAAAGCTGGAGTTGCAACTTTTGCAGGCGGCCCACCACTTCCTCCTCGGTCATTATGGAAGTCGGGAAAGGTCAAAAGAGGGCCTTTTTTGGCTGCAAATGTCCAAAACATAATGTCTCTAATTTTAGCTATTCTGGTCGCTTAATTGAAGACATTTCAGTAAAATCGACCCAAAAATGTACCAAATCTAAAAGCGCCCTTGCATGCTGTCGCCGGAAGGAGCATGAAACCTCTTATCGAGTCTCTGCACGATCTTTGGACTAAGAGGCTCTCGAGAAGGCGCCGCGCTAACGAGCAAAAACGTGCGAAAACTGACGGCTAAGTGGCTAACTCGTCCCTCCCTGATTGTTTGCGTTTCCAGCGCTGTTCCAACACGCAATTACCTAATTACTCATTTATCGGCCAAATTGCCCTTTGGAAACGTCGCTCCAGGGTGCTCGTTTCCTGCACCGATCGCCGAAGAGGGTCCTCAGGAGACGTGCTGAGGGCTCTTCTTTTGATTGAGGAAGCGACGTTGCTGATAATCCGATTG
>JADLIF010002088.1:0-65721 GCA_016648015.1 Steinernema khuongi | reverse complement strand
TGAGGCAGAAACGCATCTTGACTTATTCCTAAGCTGTGAAGGCTTCAGTTGGTGGTCCTATCTCGCCTTTCCATATCCCGGACCAAATGTATTTCAAACCTCTTCAAAGTTACATTGCTTACGCCACAAGAATCGCAGCATTTCGTACAGGAGAGGAGAGTGAAGACTTCGTCGCACCGTGGGTGGACAGTGACCTTATCAACAGATTTTTGAAGCGACTTCTCTTGGCCACACACTGAAGCTGTCGAAGACCTGGTTCTGAAGTACCTGCGCCCAAGGAGAGGTTTCGGGACAAATAAAAATTTATATCGCTCAAGAGTGAAAAGACGGGAAGGGTAAGTGAGAATGCGGCTCTACGTGGGTGAGTCCTCGGCCTTGGCGTCGCCGGAACTCCCCTGCTGCGGGCGCTCCTCCATCAGTAGAAGGTCCTGCATGAGCGTTTCGTTCTCGAGCTGCGCCAGGCCGAAGATGTTGGCCAGCTGCACGTCCTCAAGTAGGTCTCGTGCGATGCCCAGGATTGGCGGCAGCAGCAGGAGTAGGTTGGCCACCCGCCTCGGCGAGTCCCGGTTGGGCGAGATGCGGGTGACGTAGTGCTCGAAGGCGGCGAGCACCTTCTCGCGCGCCGCGTTCACTTGCGCCACAGAGCGTTCGGCTCCTTTGGCCACTGAAAGAGAGGGCGTTGAGTAGAGGGAACTGGATCAAAGTGGAGGGAACAGTTTCTGCGAGCTCCAAGAAACTACGAAGTGTGGGCAACTACTGTGAGCTGCGGAGTCAGAGCTCTAGAAATCGGAAAGGGAAGAAGGGCTTCAGAAAGGGCCGAATAGGAAGGGAAAGGAGCCACGTTAACCGCGATTGTGATTTCTCAGCAAACTCACTTTGGTCGAAGAGGGCGATGGCCTTCAGAGCGACGTACTCCTTCTCGTCCATCTTGAGGAGGCGCATCGGCGTGATGAGGTGGTCCAGTATTCGCGCTGTCACTCGGCTGAAACGAGGAACATGGGTTACACCTCTTCTACAGAGGTACAATATATTGTATTTTGTATTAAAATAGACCCCCGTAACCCTGGAGTACATAATTGCACTGTTCTCACAGGCTTTTGGTCTCGCGCCTCATCTTTGAGTTCATATAGGTCGCTTTCTCCAGTTTTGGCTTGTTCTCCCTTCCAAGATCCCGCCCACTCACTCAGGATAACACCAGATACTTATTGTATGCAGATGTCCACTAAGGACAACCCCACATTGTCCCCTGCAGCCAGCACCTACTTGACGTCGGGCACCTTAGGCGCGTCTCTGGGCAGGTGAGCGTCGTTGGTGAGCCAGATGGTGTCGCCGCACACCTGCATGGAGCGGAAGGCGGCGCACATGACCAGATGCTGAGCGGAGAAGTGGCGCAGCAGAGCCATCTGGGTCTCCAGCGGGAACTCCTCGAAGTCGCTGATCTGGCGCGCCCAGTTCAGCATCATGTGCAGCTGCTGGTTCATGCTGTAGGTGACGTCGCACGTCGTGGCGGGACGCTTCACGTCGGCCGTCCGCGTGATGACCGTAGTCCGCCGCGTGGCCTTCTCCGCCTTCAGGAGGTTGTCGATGAGCGCCTCGGACTCGCGGAAGCTGTTCACCGGCGGCCGCACGGCGTTCGTGATGCGGTCCCGCTCGTGCTGCACCGCCTCCTTCCGCATCCCATTCTTGAGGCACTTGTCGAACCTGCACCGTCGACACGTGTTCCTGTGATCTGGAACGGAGGAGGGTTAGGAATGAGGGATGCGGCCCAATTCCACCCAATATTGCCTAATTTTTGTGCATTTTCAACATTACAGCAGAAGACTAGCGCAGATTCCACGCTACCCTTTAGCACTGTTGGTGTAAATCAAGCCCACCCAGATCAACTGCGGCTTCTGGTCATTGCACTATGGGTTCTATGGATTCAAAAACGTCGTTCAAGATATTTGCCAGGCTAGCACAGATTGCACGCTACCCTTTCGTGCAAATCAAACCACTGTTTTCCCTACGCCTCCTATCGACTTCTGCTCATTGCAGCAACTCTATATTCTACGCAGAGATACGCGCCGTTCAAAACTTAGGCAATGAGCCCTGCTCACCTTTGTCGACGGTGCAGTCGTGTGTGAAACGGCAGATGTAGGAGTGGCGCTTGCGGATTGTTCGACGGAAGAAGCCTGAAAGAGAAAATGGATCAGTGGGTTTCTGATAGTGTGTGATGGCTGTATAAAACCGATTAACTGTTGGCGACTCAAGCAGGGTCTACGGTACAAACCCACAGCTCTTAACATTAGGCTTATTCTCGGATCAATGTAATCGTCCAGGTGGTCTCCGGTCTTCCCTACTTTCCCGTTTTTGGACAAGCAGGCGAACAATTTTTCGCTCACAATTTATTTGCGTTGATTTATCCATTCGGCTACAACAGTCAGGCAAAGAAGATCTGAAGGCAAGTAGTGTACCGCATTGCACTGAGGTCGTCGCATCGGTCGTAGCCCGCAGGAAGGATTCTTAGCATATTTTTTCTTTCTTCTTTGGTCGAACACTCGAAGGAAACGTAGATTGCGCCTCTATCGCGACTTTCTTCATACTTGTAGATGCACGATGGTTTGAAAAAGACGGCATGGTTGTGCTGGTACTCTCTATCGAGAAAGTCGCACTCCTCCTTGGAGCACACCTTCAGGGCCTTCTCTAAGGCCCCCGCAGCTGTGGGGGCGGTCCCCCGGAGCACGAACTGTTCCAGTTTCTCCGTTCCGCCTTTGCAGTTCGTCTCCAAAAGTAAGATCTTCCCTCTCAGTTGCTCGGTGTGTTCCGACCAGAACTGTAGAAGTTCGCCGACGGCAGCGCCATCCCAGTCTTTCCATGGATCCGCATAACTGTTCCATATTCTTAGCTTTCTAAATTGATCTTGGCAGAAAAGGGTCTTTACCATCTCCATGTTGCTACCCTCACAGGCTCCGGCAAACATCATGAGTTTGGAAAGCTTCCGAGCAGTGACCAGCTTCCCGAAGAATCGGAGCGCGTCGTCGTCCAACTTTTTCGCAATAGCAACATCATCTAACCGCCTTAACGAAAACATGAAGGCGACCCAGGCTTCGCTGATGGACGACGAAGCAAGATCAAAACGATAAGAGGCGTAGGGAAACCGGCGGGCAATTCTGATGCATTCATCCACGCTTTCGCGCTTCGTGTCAGAAAGATATATCCAACCCCGGCGGACATGCTTCTTGGGAACATCTTTGAGCTCCCCGGACACTTGGACTTTAAAGTTAGTGTACCTTAAATACTATAACAACCGTCCACTATAACGGCCTTATAACCATATTCATGGCGAACCGTGAGTCGCGCAAGCCGCCCGTAGTCGCCGGAGAGATCCTTCGCGTTCCAAACTCCTGCTAAGCTCATTGTTTCACATACGCTTTCACAGAAGGCGAACGGGACGTCGTCCATGGCGAGCGGTTAGTGATAGGATCAAGGACAAGCTTTGAAATGGAAGAAAGCGATGGAATGAAGAGGTGAGAAGAAGCAATAGCGTAGAATAAAAATGCGTGGATGAAATTGATGTTGAATAAGATAGGCTATGTTAAGAAGTTCACAGCGGGGACAATTGGCATCGCTTTGAAACCTATTTAACACTCGTAATTAGGAACTACTAAAAAACTTGAAGCGAAAAACTAAAATGCGTGAGTGAAAATTAGGTAAGCCATGCTAGGATCTTCACGGCTACGATGCATTGGTATCATGTTGAAACTGATCACTAGTGGACGAAAAGGGAGGCGTGTGATTCCGACTCGAGGCTCGACTTTAGGTTCCGCTGAGAAATCGAGCCTTCTGGAGGCTCGTTTTGGGACAGATAGATCTCTGATGTGATCTCTGTCATCGCACACATATCCTTGGCTCCGTCAGGGCTCTCGTCTCTCGCGAGGGATAACTAGGGCACATCTACTAGATCAAGAGGTCACTCGTTCTTTCGACTGTCGCCGTTTCGTGTCAGCGCCTCTGAGAAGGCGTTCCCACGGAAGACCTCGCCGTGTCCACTTTGTACTCGAAAGCGAGAGGGTGGATTCCCAAGCATCTGGAACGACCGGGTCGCCCGGTCGCGATAAGAAGCACGCGTGTATCGTTCCTTTTTTGACGCCACGCTACGAGCACGCTTCGAGGAACGAGGCGCCGTTCATCGATTTCTCACGACCACTGATAGGGACGGTGGCGTGGTGCAGAGTACAACTGGGTACATAGAAGAGGTCGACTTTTTCTCGAGTTGGACCTCTCAACATGGACAAGTAGGTGAGAGATACAGTGGGTACCGTTGGAATCTCGTGGTCAAAGAAGAACACTCCAAACCTCGCCATTAGTGCTGATTTCCTCCAAAAAAAAAGAGTAAAAGACCCTCCAAGACCATCTTCTAAAGAGAGGCGTGTTGTCAAGGGACCTTCTAGGATCTTTGCACGATTGAATTCTCCTATAGAGACGTTTTCCCAAGATCTTAGAACATAAACCTGTAAACCTTTAGAAGAAAGGAAGGAGTTCATGGTGGACTGGACCCGACAAACACTGCCACCATATGCAGATGTCCCGTATTAGTTCCCTTAATTGTAACCTACTCCTTGGGCAAGAATGCCCACAGCGAGTTGAAATGTTCGGAAAATAATCCTCACTGGCACTGCGTGGTTTAAATACACATTACCTTTAGTAGAAAAGGCATTTACGTTTTACGGTCCACATAAGCCTTCAAGAACATGAAGTTACCAGCTTTATAGCGTTGCGGTCTCTAGATCTTCGCTATATCCACGTCCATAACTGGCAAAAATGTCATTTGGGTACTTATAACCCTTATTACAAAAGCAGAAGTGAATCAATGACCTCGCAGCCCCTTTCTACTTCTTTGTGGAGCCATATATCTCGCAACCCCTTCACCTAACTTCCTTGTAAACAAGGGATCTGGGACCAAGTTGGTGCGTCCAAACAGCGATCAGGTGACTGTCTTCGTGAGTAAGAGGCGATGATGCAATCCCCGATGTCATCTCCGTCCACGTCGCTCACCGCAGAACGCGTTCTAGAGGCAGGGGACTTTGAACCCAACCTGTTTTTTACGAAAAGTTTAAGTGGGAATCCCACAGGAGACGCCCCAGATTGCCCATAATTTTAAGAACGGACGTCTCGGGAACGACTTCAAGATGACAGCAAGTGGCTTAGTCACCAAAGGGAACACCGTTGTGTCGCCTAGATCGACAGGTCGGGTCGATGCGCGGTCGTAAAACGTTTCCTCGATCTCAGAAGGACTACTTTACGCACCATCCGATCTTTGCTTACTTCGTGTGTCCTGTGTGCCCTTATCAGCGACTATTTCAGCAATATTCACCTCACGCTCTCCTACTTTTAATGAGCATCAAAGTGCAAACTGCAAATGCACAAAGTGCAGATTGGAGTCAACTGCTTGAATGGGGATTATTTTCCTTAGGAACACTTGCCTACTTATGAACTAAAAGCACTACAGTAACTGTCAGTAGGTTGAAAATAAAATGGACTAATGTGAAAAGGGGTACGCACTAGGGATGCAACCGGCTGCCTAACAATGGCTTGAATCTTCAAATGTGGGATACATGTTAAAGTTACAGTTGAACCGCCACAGGAACGTTGTAAAACTGAACTTAAAGGAAAAGACCAGGTGAAGCCCAAGCTAGATACGACCACTTTGGTCCTTTTCTCTTCCTTCTACTCTCTCCCGTTCCCTTCCTTACGAACTAAAACCGGATCCGTGTCCTTCTACTAACTCGATTAAATCCAGAGATTGCTCGATCTTCGACATCTTCAAACAAAAACTCTCTTCAAAGGAAGCTACGTGCATAACGTGATACACATCTACAAGTGAACAGTGGTGCGTCGTAACGTTGTCATTAGAATAGTAGAATATATAGTAGAAACTGTTATCCTTTAGATGTATGTTCATGAACTGACGAGGAACCCGCGTCACAAAACATTTTTCAGTCCACCAAGATCTTACGCAGGAGTCCGAAATCAATGGAAACAAGAAGCGAATGTAGGAAGTAGGAACTGTCATCCTTAAGACGTGTAGAGAATCCACAGCTCAGTTCCTTTTTGTTCCATCAGGCAAGGGTGTAAAGGGCCATTTCTTAAGAAGCGTACGTCCGAAGTTGCAAGAGATTCATTTATGTATGGTGGAATTACACGCAAATCGAGGGTTTTTTACTCTCGTAGCAATTCGGCGTCGTGTTATGACGCCTAAGAATCGAGAGATACGTTCATTTTGGGCCATTAGCATAGGGATACGAAAGGCCAAATCTACAGAAAATATCATAAACCATCGTCCGAAAGTTCTCCATTTTTGATAAGTTCGAGTTTGAGAGAGAGAGTTTCCGAGGGTCACCGAGATTCTCCTAAAACAGCTTCGACCCTACGCCAAAGATCTCTTAGATAGACTTAGATAAAGATACATAGAACCCCTTTACCACAGCCAGTGCAAAACACGGGCACCAAAAGTGGAAAACAATCTACACACATGCCTAGAACCCCACAAGAACGAAGAGTGTAATCCCTAAACATGTCCTGTGGCCCACCTTTGCATCCGTCGCAGGACACCGCTCCGTAGTGTCTGCCGGTGGCGCGGTCTCCGCAGATGGCGCAGGGTTCTCCGGCGGAGGAGGAGGCGCCGTCGGCGGCCGGGGACCGGGACATGGTGAGGTTGGCGATTCTGAAAGACGTCGACATGGTGGCGGTGAACCACGGAGGCGACAGGGCAGACTGACTGATAAGGCGTTGACGAGCGGCGGTGGCGGGGCTGAAACGGAGTGGCGCGATCGATCTGACCGATGGAGACCTCGGCGCCGGAGGGCCACGTGCGCGGTCGCGGAATCGGCGAACCCGGACGCGCCTCCTGGAGCGGACTACAGAGAACGAGCAGACTTTCGACGTTCCCTGCAGCCGGTTCCCGCTCCAGGAAGTTAATGAGAAAACAGTGGCGTCACCGAGGGCGGACTTAATTGGATTCGAACGGCCTGCAGCCAGAGATAGGCTCTAGGCGGAAGGGCAGAAGAAGGGGCTGAGAAGGCGGAGAAAGAAGACTTTTTGATCTCGACTTGTAGTCTGACTCAGCCGGCGAGATCAAGGCTATCCTGCTCAAGTAGACGGAGGGGAGGGCGGAGCCGCTACGTGCGCGGAGCGTAGTTCAAAACACGGGAAGTATCAAGGCCGGCGGTGTCCAGTTACTTCGCCAGCGCTCTTCTTCGTGCCTTTGAGTGGCCAAGTTTTGAAAAGCAGGTCGTTCCATTAGGGCGACTTAGAAGAGCCAGTCTACTTGCGCAGGTGCAAAATTGGCATTTAGGAGAGAGCCGCCGAACATGTGACCTTTATCGGACGGCAGAAATAGTCACTGGAGAGAATTGGAAAAAGTAGAACTTTGTTTAATTCAAAGTGGTGAAAGTAAACTCTCTCAAGATCAAGGAACAGCTCGTGGATTGGTTTAAGAAGGCGCCTTTAAGGACTAAAATCGCCTTTGAAAACCCACAGTAGCCCTTCTCATTGGCCAGATCCTATCTATTCACAAGTCCAAGTAGGTCTTAATTACTAGGATTTCTCAGCTGTACCGTCAGGAGACATCTAACAAAAGCAGGAATTTCGAAATATCGCCTCGTGACCACGGGAGCGAGCCGTACCCAGTGAGGTGGAGGCGTGGACTTATCTCGGTCGGCCAACTGAGCAGTTGCTTCTATAAGCGGCACGACACGTGAGAGTCGCCTACGTCACGACGCTTTGTCCGGGGGAACATCAGCTTTCCGCTTAATTGCATCCGTCGTCATCCACGGTGGCCAGGGACAGCCAAGTGCTACATCACTGGCAAGCAGCTCCTTGTGCTCCTGTGTGTTGTTTTAACGGTACAA
Organism: Steinernema khuongi; assembly: GCA_016648015.1. Classification (NCBI taxonomy): domain Eukaryota; kingdom Metazoa; phylum Nematoda; class Chromadorea; order Rhabditida; family Steinernematidae; genus Steinernema; species Steinernema khuongi. Next base: position 57,832 of record JADLIF010002088.1, on the reverse strand, counting down.
GGTTGTGCATACTCCTACAAGAAGTATGCCCTTAATAGTTAGTTACTACCTAAACCGACTCCTCTTAAAACTCGATACCACCGTATCTAAAGGGTACAAAAAGGAGTTAAATATAATTTCGAGAAATTTAACAAAAATAAAAAAGTTATTCCCATGCCGGGAATCGAACCCGGGCCGCGTGGGTGAAAGCCACGAATCCTAACCACTAGACCACATGGGACCCGCACATGTTCTGGTTCAAGTTGTATGTAACCGTTATGAAGGTGATAAGCATTGATACAGCGAGAAGTAGTGTGTTCCTTCCTACGGTTTAGCTCTACACATCTCCTTTCCTAGCAATGATAAATATTGACCTTCGTTACCTCATCTCCATCTACAAGAGCTTAAGACTCCAAAATTTTTTGTATTTTAAAGAAAAAATGCGGAAATATAGAAAAAAAATGGCGTCAAGTCCCCCACAATAAGAGCCTCTCCCTGCCCCTGGCGTTCCGCGCTAGCCCGAAACGTTCGCGGAGCGTCTTTTTCGCACCCTGTAGCGATCCATCATCCCGGGGTGCAAAAGGCTTGCAAGCGGCGGTGACGTCGCCGCCCCGCGCCTCACCCTCGCCAACAGTTGCTCGGGAAATATGCGTCTGCGGCGTCTCAAAACAAGGAACCCTCCATAGTATTTTGCTTTTTTCCCACTCGGCGAGTAGGTGGCCCTGGATTCACGAAGTAAACTTGGAACCTGCTTAATATCGATGGATCTGACAGTCAGCATCGGCATTTTGTGAGGCCACATGGCATGCTATAACAGAGTTGCATATTCAAAGAAAAACTTAGGAATCCAAAACATGGGATTCATGTTTGGATTTCACCTGTAAGAAGCTGGAACAGAGATGCCCTAGTATACTCTACTAATTTCTGTATTTTAAGAGCCTTTGCTTCAGATAGTAGATTCCACACGAGTTTCTAGTATTTTGGGGTTCCTATACAGTCAAATATTATCCAGGTTTGAGGTTGATTCACTTGTCATTGTTTACTACTTCCTTTTCTACCCTATAAGAACTACCGGGTGCTCAAATCGAAGCCAAAACAGTCTAACATTATAAGCAAAAGGTTTCTCTCAGGCTCTCATCTGCTATTGTAATCCAATCTGATTTGCATCTCCCGCAAGGCGAGCGTGATATGGATCTGGCGAGCTTTCATGTCCATTTCCCCTCCGCCTTTCCGTCGATAAATAATCGCATTGTTAGCAAGGCTCTCGCGCGTGCATGCCCACGGGCCGAATCCCCGAGGGCGCGTCGTCAATCACAATTTGCCCCTCTCCGCCTCTACAATAAATCCCGCGCTCCCGCTCGCCTAATCATGGCCGACCCATCGCCGGCGGTCACTCGCTCGGGTGCGTGGCGCCGACCTTCGCGCGCCAGGCGGGCGCCAAGGTGCGACGCTGGCGACAGCTGTTTTTGAGGACGCTCCCGAGGGCCTCGCCCCTCCCGGGCAGTCGACAATAATAACGATATTAATGGCCGACGGCAGAGTTGCTCCGCTGTAGTTGCATTTGACTCCTCTCCGATGGATTCTACTTCGTGGCTAAGGGTCAAATGGGCCGTGAAGGGTGTGGTGCGAGGCTAAGATGCGTGGGAATCGCGTTGGATCGTGGCAGTAGGCTGTAAAGCTTTGGTTTCGATGCTTCTTCGTGGTTTATGGAGAATAGCTGTAAGTTTAAGCTCTCTGGTACTGCTAGTTTCTTTCCTGGGTACTGGTCCTTTTCTTAGGGGTTCTTAACAAAGGGTGTAGCAACTTGAACCTAACAAATTAAGCTGTTTGGCTTCAGTGGATTCGCCACCATGACTCTAGGGCTTCAAACCAATGGGTCCGGGTTAGAGAAGCTGTCCAAAAACATCGTCATTTCTAATTAAGATCCACCAATACCACCCACAACGTTTTTAGTTGTCCTCACAATTTTCTTAAGCATAAACAAGAAGATACCCTTATTCACTTCCTAAACTTCAGGTTCTTAAACACGCTTAGCAACAAGAAGGGCTAGCCTCAAGGTCGTAGCCTCCCCCAGCACCTTGAATGGAGCACTCCATTCTAGGGTATCTGAGACCAATCGATGCAACAACCCTTGCATAACCTTGGCCTCGGCTAATTAGCACCGAGAAGAACCTGACGTTCCTCTAATTATCCCGACTGTAAACGTCGCACGGAGGTTTACGGCCTCTTAGCGCCCGTAACAGGAGGTAGAGCTGAATAACAGAGCCTCAAAGCTGGGCTGCTCTTTAAAAACGAAGGTCGGCGCGTGTGGATAAGAAGATCCACTGTTGTTTTCCAGGATGTCCGCATATCTTGTTTCACTCGCTCGAAGTCACGTTGTTTTCCACTAACCCGCTGGATCGCGACGTACCTGCCCAGGGTCCGAGACGAGAAGCTAATAAGAACATCGTACAGCGAAAGTGAAGTACCCTTGGATGGTCGGACAGTTCACGCGCGCCTACTTGGGATAATTCCTATGATCGAGCGGTCTCTGGTCACCGAGGACAAAATGGACATGTTTTGTCGTTGGCGGTCTTTGCTAAGCAGGGGGCTCAAGCGTTCTAATGTTCGGTGTTTAAGCGCCTTTGGATGTTACACGTCACCAAGACGCTGCGATAGTGGGGGTTGGGAGAGAAAGTAGGCAGAAGACACCTTCCGTGAAAGTACCGCTGGTGAAGGAAGTAGAGAAGAAAAGGTAGGAACCAGTATTGCAAAAAAAGGGGCGCCTTGTTCCCTTCTAGCCTCTTTTTACTTGCTTATCTTCGTCTTTTCCTCAGTTTTAGGACCTTAAAACTGGATAGAACAAGGACCTGGAAAGATGGTCCTACGTTTTTAGGGTCAATATTCCATTTCGTTACCTTGCCATTTGCTTTGTTAACAACACCACTGTAATACATCATCTTTCTTGTCTTGCTCACTTCCTCCTAATCTGAAAGTCCTTTTTCCTGATTTTGATCAGTGATCTTACGGTTATGGACTCTTCAGCACCCTTCAAAGGCTCGAACAAAACACTTGTTCTGATATTCCTCCCAGTTTGGCCAAAGAATCTTGGGGTTATAACATAAACATTATAACATTGGGATTATAAAAACAAGAATCTGTCACTATTCCATTTTCGCTTCGTTGTTTGCCCTTTTGACAAACCCCCTTCTTTAGATCGTAGATTTTCTCTTTACTCTTATCCATCTTTTCAAAGTCATTCTCCCTCTTTTAGACCAGTCTTACGGTGAAGAATCCTTAACTTTGTCGAAGACACTTTACATGCTATTCCCAGCTTCATTTCCAGCTGGCCTCGCCCAATTTCCGAGTACAAAACTATCCACTTCCTGCATAAATTCCCTTTCCTCCCTCCCATGTCCTTACGCAAAAAGGACCAAAAGTGTCGCCACCGGCTTGATTGAGGGGCAAATCGAAAGACCGCACGCATTTCGCCCAAAAGTGCAACAATGGTCGCCTCCGGCTCTGCTAATAAATACCTAATCGCTCCCCACGGCATTCCCTCCGTCGCCACTCTCCGTAAACCTCTCGCGCGGAATCCGTCCGGAAAAAGCGCTCCCGCTTCGCCTAGTTTCGGTCACCGGCGCTCCCCTAAGCGGCTTTCTGGGTCGCGCGCCAGTGTCCATTGCCTCTCCAAATAATCGCATTAATCGGCCAGCAAGACAGACTCGCTTTCGTGCTGGGACAACAAAGCGCGTCCCTCCGCTGAGGGCTGTTTTCCGTCGCAGGAGCCTTCCGGCACTTCGCAAAACAACGACCGGACGCCGATTAGGATTCGCGAGGGAATCGAGTCAGTGAGTGTCCTCGGAGGACGAGCTCCGGAGAGGGGAGATGTTATTCTCGGGAAAACCCCTCTGCCAATCACTGTTTGTGCGTATTAGCGCGACTGAACAAGTGTTGTAAATTGCTGTGCAATGCGTTCTTACGAGTAAGTAGTTTGGACTTTAGGCAAACGATAAATAACCTGAAAGGTATGCCTATCTGACTGGGTGGAAGAACTCATACCCTCGATATACTCTGCTACAAGCTTATTTTCAACAGCTGAAGGGTATGCCATTGGTAAGCAATATATCACTATTAACATTAGCCATCCATAAACATGAACACTGCTTACTCTGAAGAATCACCTTACTGTCGCTTTTTTATTCTCTGGGACAATCATATATGCTTCTTTTCTGATATTTAAAAGGTATTAAGGAGGTTGCCAAAAGTTTAAAGATCGGTGCATAAAAAGCAATTACACCACTAAATTTATTTGGATAAATCCTTTTTAACCGCATTAGAGTGAATGTTCCCAATAGCACACAATTTTTCAATCCGGGTTTTCTCGTTTCGTGCCTATTATAAGCCTAAGGTGTCGACTTTTGTCGAGTTTAAACATCGCTGGGAAATCGACCTTTTCTCTCTTCGAAAAGATGGATTGTAAACATCGACTAGTACAACGGCATTTCGCCTTGGAGGAAACACTTAAAATGCCCCTTTTTAGTGCGGCAAAATTATATGGGCACTTGATTGCTTATTGCCTGCTTTGCAAGGTATACAAAGTACCCCTCCACAACCAGTCCAACCGTAGTTAGGTCTCTCTACCATTTTTGCTCAAATCTTATCCCTTAACTCAAAGGAATTTCCACATGGTTTCGTTCCTAACAGCTCTAAAGTGGTTCAAGACCTTTAGCACCTATAAATCCGCAGTGCACCGAGCAGGAATCGCGGAGGGAACGACTCAACGAGGGCCTTTGCAGAACGACCGCCGACACCGCCAAGGAGGTACACGCGGCAGCTGGGTCGCCACGCGTGAGAAAACAACTGTTCGCGGGACGAGGCAAAAAGTGGTCGAAATGAGAAATGAGGCGAGGGAGCAGATGTTGCCGACCGATTCGTCTCCGGAACGCCCTTTGGCAGACGGCCCCTGACCGTCGCCTAATGTGGTCGGCGATCGATCGTGATGGACGCGACGATAAGGAGTCGACGAGGACCCGGCGAGGCTCGAGTGACCGCCGACGCAGGTGTGCTTGGCTTGAGATGCTTTGCTTTGCCCCTTCTGAGGTCCTCTTCGGGTCTACTCGTATTGGGAATCCTAAGCGAGGTCGTGCTGGCTTTTCCCTGGGTTGTGCTATTTCCTTCGGCCTATCTCACCTACAGTTTAAGAAGGCACCGTAGTTTACAATCCACATCCCTTCGCCTAGGTATATTACTACATATCCCTTGTTATCTAAACTATTCTTTATAACAGTGAATTTCAGTATTCCCATTACAGTATCCTAGCTTTTTACAGGAACTATCCAAGTCTTACAAGTTCCTATCCCAAAGATCGGCTTTTTTCAACATTTAATTCTATCCTACCTAATTTCTTCAAATTAATGTCTTAGTCTCTATTCTAGGCGTACTCAAAGGTAAAATAAGCACTTCACGCTCCATTCTTTCTCTATGTGTTGTCCATATGAGGGATAAAACAGTCCACATTTCCTCTATACTGCTTACCAACATGCTTCAACTATTCGCTCCACCTAGCTGATAGTCCGCTCGAGGAGGAGGCGAAGTCCCGTATCTTACGAGTCGAACACATCTTGTTTTCATGTTTCCATCCGAAAAAACACCTACCACTTAAGAAATGTTGATCTTTTTATTCTTCTAGGCACTTTTCTACTCCCTATTCTCCCTGGATGACTCATTCCAACAACATTTCGGCCTCAACAGATCCATCCTTGAGTATCCGTATCTGTCCTGTGCCTAAGGGTCAGCTGAGCGGTCGCTCGCCACCGATAATTTAGAGTTCGCCTCCTCGATTCGACTATTAGTTGTCGTGGGAGAGGGCGAAACGAGTTCCGAAGGAGCTTATTTCGTCGCCATCCACGCAAGAAAACATTTAACTCCACTGGAGCACCGCCATTGTCGGCGGTGGAAGAGCGCTGTTTTTTGCGGTTTTGTTTGCTTCCAGCACACAAGCACGTATCGATCTTGTGACTTCTTCAGTCACTCACTCCGAGTCACATGGCGCTCCTCTCCAAGTGTGTGACGGGTCTATTTTTAGGAAGCATGGTCACCAAGTTTTGAGTATTTTGAAGGTGGCGGGAACTGTTTTAATTCGGCCGTTCTGTTAATTCGAATAAAAAACAATAAAGGACAATTTCTTTGGTTTTCGGTTTTCTTTCATGAAGATCTTCCAAATGAGATCTTCCAAATGAGACCAACGGCTTTATTTGGCCTCATTTTTGCAGCTTCATACAAAAGGCCTCAAGGTTTAAGCACCTTAGTTAGCTGCGCATGCCTCCTTTGGAAACTTAGAACCACTAAGAAAAGACTCCATAAAGCCTCCTCGGAGAGTGTTCTAGATCCATGTGTTTTGGCTACAGTGCCCGTCAAAACTTTAGGACACCCCCCTCCTTATTTGCAATATAACCTACTTTCTGAGCGTTATTGGGGCAAATGACTATTACCACTTATGTCTATGTCTATGTCTTAAATGTCTATTTTATATAAAGTTTTAGCTATCTTAAGTATTCTGTTTTTGTGTTTTTCTGTGTTGATGTACTCAGAATTGTAGGAGCCAGAAGTGAGGTTCTGGTAACGAGTAAAACTGTCAAAATAGGGTCCCTAGGAGTCTATAATATCAAAGAAGTTAGCTTTTGAGGTATCCATGACCTTTTCGAAACGTTTACTGCCTTAAAAATCGCTTTGAAATACTTATTTTCCATTTTAATCCCCACAGAATCGAAGTTGCCACTTCTCCGTGTCCTGGAGGTCAAACGACTCCGCGCGCCTTGCGCTAATCCTCAGTTACAACCACTTTCCCGGTCTTCCAGGTTTACAACTTCGTATAAAACTCGTTTTCTGTCGTATAATTGAATTGCATACTTATCAATGCGACTGCCTTTACGCGCCACGGATTATTCAGAGGAACTAGAACGCGTGTTGCAACAATCTGAGTGCGACTTTCCCCCACTTTTTCGAGCTTGGTTTGCGTCTTTGCGCGTGGGAAGTACGTAATATAAACGTCGTTAAAGGAGTCATCTTTAATCACTCCATAAACTGAACAGTAAAGTGCCTTATTTTCGCGAGAATGTTGACATTGGGATTTAAGTGCTTCGGGCGATGATTGTGAAGGTTACAGAGGACTGGAATCTTTGATAGTAAAGGGGGAGAAGAAGAAGTTATGGATCAGGGATTACGGATACTCGTTGTAGGAACTGTAGGTTAGGTTAATGAGGCCTTAGATCTAAAAATAGGGTTGACTCAAATCCATTGTATGTCTTTGTAATGAACTGTGGTAAAAAAAATATGAGAATAGACGAAAAGCTAAACGAAAAGAATGTCGGCCAGAAAACAATGGATACTTAAGGATAGAGACAACTGGGGTCTTTCATGGTAGAAAAAAGGAGGGGGGAGGCGGTAAAGGAAGAAATGACAAAAGTGAAGAAAATTTAAGGTTCCCAAGTTCTACTGCGAGGGTGGTTCGTTCATAAAAGTGTTGTTGATGTTTATTTTCTCATATTATTGCGATAAACGATAGGACAATTTGAAGGTATACGTCATGATCCTCTCTGCGGAATACCGGGGTGTGTAGAGTATGAAAGCCTTAAGACTGGCATTTTTGAGATCTCCTGCTTTCTCCCAACACCCGATCAATAGTGTGAAAAGGCGAAAAGTCCAATATAAATAGCTAACGTGTTTCAAAAATATACTCCGACTCAACCGCAATCGCAGCTGCATTCATTTCCCACGCGATTCATTCATCACCCTTCGGCAAACCCGATGACAATGCCTATTGATTGCATCCCCGCAGGGATGTGTGAATCAACCGAAACCGGCGGTCCCCAGCTGCCAGAGCTACAACAACTAAGCGTAGGATTCCAATTAGCATCACCAAAGTAAAGATTGGAGAGGAAAGAACAGGTGACCGACGCAGAATGAGATCCAATTAAAGAATTTCATCGGAACGGCGGAGAACCTGTTCTCGACGCGAATTTTCCGCCCTGCTCCATGGCCACGGAGAGCTTTTGTTTTGAACTCTTCCGCTCCCCTGGGCAGGAGAGTGCACACAGCGTTTTAGGGATGGATCCGGGGAGTAGTGGGGAAGGGAAGGGTTGCCTAAGGTTGGCTCACGCATGGTACGACTGGCGGACTGTTTGTCTCCTTTGATTTATCAAAATGCCGAGTTCTCACACTATGGTATCGAAAGTTTGTTTTGTAAGAATGGCCCGCTAAAGTGCTAAAATTCCACGTTTTAGCGATACTCCCAGGAGTACCCAGAGTGCATCAGTTAAAGGTCAGTGGTCTTTGAACCAGAATGGGTTCTATGGAAGGGTCAAGAACTGTTCTCTGCTCCACAGATCTGTTTTTTCACTTCAAGGAAAGAAAAACATAGTACAGAAGATCATATTTGTGCTCCACTACATCTCAGAAACAAACCCAACGCTACTCAAAAGGCTATTTTACACACTAGGAAGCACTTTGGCTATTAGAGCCATCTAGGGAAGAATGTCAGTTTTCAGCACGATCACCACAGTGTGTCCTACAAGTTCATGGCATCTCAGGAACCGCTACTTGGTCATAAAGGTTGTACTCTACTTCATAAGTAAAACACCTAAAAAAGAGCAACTTTTCGGTGGGAGCAACTCCAAGTAGAAATGCTAAATTCACGTGGCTTGACGTATCTTTGATCATTCGAGCGTATCTCGCTACTTGAGCTCCGACTCGATCTGCTTCACTCGTCTCCACCATCTCTAACTCGACTATCCCTCTCTTCTCACCCGGACCACATGATTCAAACGCCAATCGATTAGTAAAAGTGAAAGCTCGAGGCTCGCAACAATCAATGCGCACGTCCGTCACACCTTGTTGTGACAATCTTTGACGAATTCCCAGTCCCCAGGAGCCCCAGAATCCCTCGCAACAACGAGACTCGCACGATCGCGCTCCGATCAAGGCCGTCCTCGCGCAGAAGCTCCTAATTAGCCTCCACCCGCGCGCTTCCAACTCGTAAATCCACAAGCAGCCGCGGGAGCGACGCGGGTCAGAGATTAATTGCTCTGCCCTCCCTGCCGACGGCAGTCAAGTGACACTTCCAGACTTCGTTGCGGAACCACGGATTCGACCACCCACGTCGATTTCCGTCGTGTTTGAGCCGCCGCGCGCCCCTCCTCCCCCTCCTCCGCCCTTGCTCCGTCCCTCGGTTTCGCGCACTCCTAACGGTCTTCTGCCTGACGGCGATTAGGAAAGCGTGTGAGTCACCGTCCGAAAAAGGCAATGGGTTCATGGTTTCCGATGGGTTTTTGCCCCCGGCAATTAGCCGAAACGGCGACCGAAATTCGTCAAAATTCGCGCGATAACGACCGTTTTCGCAGTAATAAACGATTGTAGTGTGATTTTTAGTTTTCGCCGGCTTTTGATTGCGAAATTAACCCAGGACGCGATGGGAAAGCGCTGCTTTTAGGATTTCGGATGCACGCTTGTTATGGTTTCTTGTCCGCGATTTGGAGTTTCCCTCATGATTCATTCGCATGACAGCTGTAGTACAGAAAACACTGCGAATATGCGTATGATTTATTGCTCGTTCTATTTTGTAGCTTTTCATCTCCGCTCCGCGTTCTCAAGCTTCCTGACCTTCACAGATCGTCCTTCCTTCTTCCACAGATCGTCTTCCGGAATCCGGAGAAGGGCGTTCAAAAAGTTCTTCAATCTTTTGAATTGAGCATCTTTGACCCTACTGATCTCTAAAGATCGTTTTTCCTTTATTCTTTGGTTCCATTGTGACTTACAGTTTGTGCAGCTGTTGGATGATCGCTATCTACAGATCAGCAGATAAAGAGCGGAAAGAGAAGTTGCAATTGTTCGGACCCATCTCGCTTCTTCTTCACTTCTTCTCTCCCTGTTGAATTTTATGGCGTTGATAGGCCGCCTGAAGCATCCCTACTAGGTGCCTTTCTTAAATTTCAGATTCGCCCGCCTTCTTTCTCCCTTCTCTTTTGCCACAATGCACGCTCAAACTCTTGTTTGTTGTTTGTATGTTGTTCCATGCCAGCTTATCTCTCCCTGCGCCGTATCTAAGCTCCTGGACGCGTGGAATCGCAATTTCGCATTAGCTTCTTCCGTGTCGTTCTCGAAGTATCGATCTCGCCCCACTTTTCTCCACTTTACCCCCGCTTTTTCACATCACACCGTTATCGACCCACTCATGATGCTCATGCCCATTGTTTTCAGCGGCGGGTAATCAAAATGGTTGATATTCAGCCAGTGGCGGCCGCTCCTCCCGTCGTCGAAGAGAACGGCGACGAAGCTGATAAGTGGAAGGTGGAAGAGGAGGAAGACTGGAGCGATTTCGACGACGACGTCGGCGACGAATACTTCGATGAAACTGGAGGTGAGCGACGAGGCACGGTCTTCCACTCACCGCCTTCTTTCAGATTTCACAAAAAAGCTGAACGCCGCGCGTCTCAATCAGATCGGGGTCAGTTCGCTTCCTTGCTTATTCCTCATCGCCCTCATCATCGCTATCCGCTCGTTTCGACCTCATAATCGCAAACTAATTGTAGCCAAACAACCAGGCCGCCCGCCATGCGAACGAGTCTTCTTCCGCGTCGAAGTCCGTTCCTGCCGGCTTCCTACAGATTCGTGAGTCCCCGTTGCATACCGTTTGAATGGCTTCTTGCCTGTAGATGACTATCGCGTGCAGCGTGAACAAGACTCCCTCGCTGATAAGAAGCGCAACCGTGTCAAGGATCGTGCGGATCGTGCCACCGTCGAGCAGGTGCTGGACCCTCGAACCCGCCTCATCCTCTTCCGACTGCTCCAACGAGGAACTCTGGAGTCCGTGGAGGGATGCATCAGCACGGGCAAGGAGGCGAACGTCTACCACGCCACGAATGGAAAGCAGAGCCTGGCCGTGAAGATCTACAAAACCAGTATCCTCACCTTCAAAGACCGTGATCGCTACGTGACGGGCGAGTATCGGTGAGTCCACGTCGTTTTATTGATCATGCACTTATTTATGTATGGAAACGTTGTTTGCTTTCACTAAGCGGCTTTCAGATACCGAAACGGCTACTGCAAACATAATCCCCGCAAGATGGTGGCCACGTGGGCAGAGAAGGAGTTGCGAAACTTGCTCCGCATGCATCAAGCTGGAATGAACGTCCCCAAACCGCATATGTTGAAGGTAAGTGGATCTGGGTAATCTCCAAGAAGGGTTATGGGTGTCCGAGCACATTCTTCAGTGCCTACTTCGCATATATCACGCTTCAAATTCAAGAATGCTTCCAAGTAAAATTGACCTGAGCGAGCAAGGCCTTCAAGATTTCCATAAGGCTGAGTCATGGTCGTTTCCCCTTAAGTACCATCAATCCAAATGTTGCGCCCATTTCGAGCACCTTAAAGACCTGCCTTGGTCGTCTTCTTCTGAGACGCCCTAATCCCGTCCATGAGTCATGTTGTATTGCTTGGAACTTGGAACTTTTGTTTACTCTTCTCTCGTTGTTTTATATGCCACCTCGTAAACGTTCATTTCAGGGTCACGTGCTGATAATGGATTTCATTGGCCGTGACGGCTGGCCAGCGCCGCTCCTCAAGAATGTGACGAACTTCACGGAAGAACTGGTTGAGAAGCTGTACTTGGAAACGATCCACGGAATGCGCACTCTATTCCGCGATTGCCGCCTCGTTCACGCAGGTAGTAAGCCCATTATAGAGCACGGAATGATGAGCTTTTTAGATCTGTCCGAGTATAACATGATCGTCCACGAGGACCGTTTGTACATCATCGATGTGTCGCAGTCCGTGGAACACGACCACCCTCACGCCCTTGACTTCCTCAGATCCGATATCCTGAACGTCACCAGATTCTTCCGCGACCATGGCTGTTCCGTTCTATCCTTGCGCCAGCTTTTCCAGTTCATCACCGACCCTCTCATTCGCACAGAGCAGCACATGAAGGTAAGACGACAGAAGGAAGGCTACCGTAACCCACCGTCTCCTAGGATCTTCTTGCTCAACGGACGACAAACGAACTCGCGGATGACGTCGTCTTCATGCAAGCTTATATTCCCCACAAGTTGGACCATATCTTGCATTTCGAGCGAGATGACGCGATCGAGAAGGAAGGCGGGGAAGTGCCGAACCCCTTCCAGAAGATGATCAGTAAAGTCAACGAGGGACAGCGCGAAGAAGTAGATGAGGAGAACGTAAGTAGTTCTTGTTGTTGCCGCTTTTCATATCTCCTCAGGAAGAAGAAGGCAACGAATCATCAAGCGACAGTAGCGAGTCCGAGTTGGACGAAGACGGACAGAAGAAAGAGGAGGAGAAACAACGTCGTCGGGAGCTGCATACTAGGAAAAGGGACGAGTCTCCGAACACGAAACGCGAGAGGAAGAAGGCTGTCAAGGACGACAAGCGGGAGGGCAGGAAGTCCAAGGTGCCCAAGCACGTGAAAAAGAGACACGAGAAGTCGAAGCGCTAAGAGTTATTACTCTGTTTGTTGAATTGAATCTTTTGTTATTGTTTCTTGTTGAAAAATTTTATTCTGACTTCAGCTTCTCGCGTTCCGATATGGTTAGCTCCAGCGACCTATATTCGATGCTTACTTCTTGTACTATCGAGACTTTTAGATTTTATGCCATTCAGAAAACATGGGTGATTCTGCTCAGCGCAACCGGCGCGACTTCGCCTCTGAAGTGGCGAGACGCCGCGAAGCCGCAGAACGCGAGCAGGAACAGAGGTAAGTGGATGTGTATCTTCAGCCCTTCTTAGAACCAGATGCCCCTTTCCTTCTTGTTCCATCTGCATTGAAAGGGCCACTTTCAGAAGGGAGTCCATTCTCCGGGAACGCGAGGAGCGGCAGCAGAGGTTGGAGAAGCGCCGAGAAGAAGAACGTCGCGAAAAAGAGCGCAGAAACCAGGAGAGAGAGTTCCGACGCCAGAAGGTGATTCTGGATCGTCGCTACGCGCAGCTGGAGAAGGAAGAAGCAAGGAAGCAGGCGATCCTCGCGAAGACCCACGCGAAGGCCTCACGGGTGGCGGCCGTCCAGCGGCCTAAGCCCATCTATGCCTTCGGAAGTAGCACGCCTCGCGAATTATCCTTCCTCGAGAGACTCCCGGCAGAACAGAAGATCTACGACCGGCGCCTAACACCCACATGTGGCCCTACTCCGCCACCGGCGTCGCCAGTGACGACGCCTGTGCGCCGTAGAGGCGACATGTCCAGAAGCATGTACCACGGTCCCAACAGAAATCGCACGGCCACCGCGAATTCCACGTTATGCGTCGCCTCGGCTACTCGCTCGGCGCCTCATCCTCCTTCTTCGATGACCCAGTCCATGTACGTCGCCAGCAAGACGGTTTCTGCCACTCCGAAGGCACGGCCGAGTCGAAGAGCGCCTCCGCCACCTGCGATGACGGTGAAGTCGAGTCCTAAGCCGCCTATACCGACAAGTGCTCGCTCGAGACGTTCGGAGCAGAGGTAAGCCAAAGTCACGGAACACGAAAGGTTACGGTAGCCTTGTCCATAGTAGCCAGAAAAAATTTTTGCATGAAAATTCTCTCCTATCCTAGTCCCCGTCCTAATCAGGCCCTCTTTAGCTCCCCTTCGAAATCACCACCCGCAGAAGTCAAGAAACCCCCACCAATCCGCCCTCCAAAAGCATTCCTCGAAAAGAAGGCCGAGGAATCCGAACAGAAGGAGACGACTCCTGAAATACCTCCTCAGGAGCAGATGTCCCCAGAACCAGAAATGGTCGCAAGTCCCATCCCTGTCGTGGAAGTGACGAGTGAAGAGCCTCTGGAGGAAGAGCAGAACCTGATCAACTTCGAGAAGGAGCGGGAGAACGAGCCGTCAGAGGAGGGAGAGATTCCTCCGGTGGTCTCGATCATCGACGAAGTTCTCGAGTCGGAGGCCGCTGAGGCTCCTTTGCCACAGGAACCCGTAGAGGACCACAGCGAGCAGCCGATGGAAGTGGACGTCGAAGTGGTCTCCTCGGAACGCATGGCGACGTCGGACTCCTCTGAAGCCGCCACTCCGGATTCTGAGCCTGAAGAACCGAAGACGGAGCCGATCCTGTCCAAGAAGGGCGAAGTCTTCCAGAACGGCGAAGTGACGGTGGTCGTGGAGAAGACGTTCGAAGGCTCTGGCTCGGAGTCGGGCGCGGCGGAGTTCGCCTCGGCCACCCGCGTCGCCGAGTCGATGTCCGCCTCGGTGAGTGCTTCGGACCTGACGAACTCGAACGAGAAGATGACTGCCTCGGTCTCGGCCGTGAGTCTGCAGCTCGAGAAGGAGCGGCAGGAGCGTGCGCAGCGGATGGCTCGCGTGAACGAGCTGCTGGCGAAGACGCGGAACGGCTCGAAGCTGACGACGGCCTTCAGCAACGGCAATGGTGCTCCCGTGACGGAAGGTGCGCTTCAGGCGGAAGACGTTTCCACTAATGGCGCTTCTGCAGAGTCGAAGCAGACTCCGGTGAACGGGGAGACGACAACGACGGTGGAGAATCAGCAGAACGGATTCGCCTCGGCCAAGGCGCCGACGCCGCCCTTGATCTTGAACCAGAAGCCGATTCTCGACGGCATCTCGTTGAGTTCCTCGACCGCACGCGCCCTCCAGAAGCTCCAGCTCATGAGGAACGGTGGAGCCGGTAAGTTTCTTGCGTTGCTCTAGGCCTAAGGAGGATAATCAATGGTTTTCGTGTGCATCTAACTGATCCATCTCTTTCAGGCGCCAACACGCCTCCCAAGAAGGAGCCAGTCAGCCTGGCCGACGAACTCACACAGCTGAACGTGATGCTGCCCGGCACGCCGGACCACTATCCGCCCGAGGACCCCCACGTGCGCGCCGTCACCCAGTCGTAGTCGCCCCGCCCTGCTCAACCAAACGGTTCTTTTTGTACAAAGTGGAAGTAACCAGTCACGTGTTCCTACTTGTCAGTCCACTCGACAGAATTGCCTTCTCCCTCCCGGACTCAAGTTTTACGATGGCACCACTCTCATATTAAGCCATCCCCGAATGATCTTGTTCTTCTTTTGTTTCCCTGAGTAATCACACCGCGTCCCTTCGTATCTAATTTTCACGTGTGCTACCTGTATGCCTCTCCACATTGGAATCTTCTTGAGTTAAATGTACATTTGTGATTCGTACGAAATTTGGAATAACAATTCTATTTAATAATAGGATCTAGAAGGTGTACATGGGGACAGATATAAGGAGAAGGGGAAGAGACGGTCTACTGCAAGCCGGTAGACAAAGCTCCTGTCTCTTGTCTAGAAGTCGTCTGCGCCATGCACGTTCCAGCCACCTGCTAGAGACCTCCATTTGCACTTGTCGAGCGAGTTGAAGGTGGTCGTGGCGGCTAGGAACGTTCGCGCCACGAGGCTTCGTAGAAGTCGCGGGGATCTTCAATGAGCGATGCAAATGATAATCAGGAGAATCCTCCACCGGCGGGCAATGACTCCATGAAGTAAGTGTTCCCAGAGCCCTCCGTCCATTGTCCCCTCTGTTTCAGGACTCGTTTCATGAAGTTAGGCCGCGACATCGAGTTAAGTTTTCGGAGCAGAAGGGTTCGCCGCGTCAAAAACGTGGAGGCGCCCACGCAGTCTATGGACGGAACCACGAGGGAGACGAAGAAGACGGTCACGCAACCAAGCAGAGAGTGAGTGGAGCCTGGAAGGATACGTCATGGTGATTTTTTGTGCTAGATCTACGAAGACTTCGGCAGAAGGAGGAGCTGGTGGGCGCCAGCTTCTGAAGAAATGGAAGGATCGCGCGAAGCAGCAAAAAGTGGACAGAGGGGAGAAGAACATGCGTGACAGTAAGTATTGGTAACCTACCGTACCAATCATTTCCGTTAAGGCATAAGACAAAGCTTTAAGAGCTTCAAAGAGCGCAGAGCGAAGAACCTCCTGCAAGTGAAGAAGTTCATTAGTCGCCCCTACAAGACGGCGTCGATGCAGAAGATCCTCAACCGCGTCACGCGCCGGAAGGAGCTTCGCGAGAAGTACGACGTCACCGAGATGTCTGAAGATTCGGACAAGTCCTCAATTCGTCTCAAAGAAGGTGACGACCTGTTTCCGACGCTCCGGAAGGCCAAGTCCGCTCCTGCTGCACCTTCAGCACCTACAGTACCTACCGCGCCGGTCATCCAGGCTTCAGTTCGCGCGCCTGAGGCTCCACCACCGCAGCAGTCTTCGCCTCCGGGATCTGTCGCCCCGCCAAAAGAGAAACCACCGGAGAAGCCATCGACTCCGCAGAGGACGCTCGCCGATGACATCAAGGAGAAGCTTTTCAAGCAGTCGCCCAAGGTGAGTCATTCCCGTGGACCGAGATGATCCGTCCCTTTCAGCGGCAGATTCGTCTGGTGAAGAACAGCGACAACAACGGCCAGCTGTTCAACTCGGACGGAATGCCCTTCTGGCACCAGAAAGGGAAGGGCATACGAGGACGTGACGACATAGATGCAAGTGATTTAACCGATGACGAGCTCCCAATGAACGCGGAAATCCTGCTAGACGTCCACTCGGGAAAGCTCCAACTCGTCGACTTGCCAAATACCGAAGTCGTCCTGGACCCTTTCGCGTCTCTCCAGGTGCTAGAAGCTCGTGACGAACTCTTCTTCACGCGGAACGTCCTCTTCTCCAATACAGTCCGTTCTATGATTAACTTGAACGATGATATGACGAGTTCAGAGCTGCGGAAGAAGTCAGTGGCGAATGAAGCTCAGAGTAGGCATCTTCAATGGAGTGCAGATCCCACGAAGATAGGAACTTATGACAAACGACGACCGGAAAAGGTGTCCCTGATACCCCGTGGACATAAGAAATGACTGAAGCTATATTGTACAGGCTTGAAAGCAATCAATCTGAGTATTAATCAGGATTTGTCATTGTAACGGGGGGATTCACATTCTATCTGAGGTTCTCCTTCTTGGTCATCGATGCTCTTCAAGGCCATCGTTGTCCTCCCATGGAACCGGTCCACGACGAATTGTGTCCGTGCTGATCTCCGTAATCGCGAGAGCGTCCCGTGAAGTTTCCACTTGACGAGCTTGGCCAGGCGTTTCCACGCGGTGCGACGTAGCCACCTTCGTCCCGACGGCTTCCGTATTCACCACTGTTTGAAGACGAGATCACTTCGCCACTGCGACTGTAGGACCCGCGGGAAGACTGCTCGTAAGCGCTCATTCCGTAATCGGTGGGGCGAGAGCCTGAACTGCATCCGTATGAGTTGCGGCCAGAGGGAGAGACGACTTGACCTCCATATGACGATGTGCTATGGCCGTAGGAAGAAGAACCGGTCACGTTGGCATTGCGTGAGTACGAGTCACTCGAACGGTCTAAAAGTACAAGTTAGTACGGTCCCATAAAGGGAGTGCTTACAAGATTGGCCTCCAGTGGGACGAGAACTGTCACGAGGATCCGCACGGGGAGTTTCATCACGCCCACGGCGGCCAGTTGTGTCACGATCGGTTCTGTAGCGATCCCTCTCCGAGTGCAGCGCAGTGTTGGAAGCAGATCCATGCTGGTTTCGGTGGCTGCTTCGGCTACGGTCGTGGTCTCGGTCGATCATGATGACATCAGAAGGGCGAGTGTCGCGGCGTTCGCGAGGCGATCTGTCACGTGGTGGAGGAGTACGGCGTCGAGCACTAGACGATCCAGTATCCACGTAGTCACGACGATGTTGCGGCCTGAAACGGTAAGCATAAACATAAATTTTGGGAATCATGTCAGGAACAGTCAATCAGTCATTCGCAAAAAGCGCTACAGTTAATCGAATAGTAAACCTGGTAGAGCTAGAAGATGAATGATAGTCCGCTCCACGGCGGGCCGGGGCTGCTGCTGCGGCGGCAGTCGACAGACCAGCTATAACGCTAGGGACAGCCGAAACAGAAGATGCCAGGGCTTGGAACTGCCGCATTTGCTGCACTTCGAGCTTCTCACGCTCCAACTTTTCCCGTTCGTAGCGAATACGTTCGCGTTCACGTTGTAAGCGCAACTCTTCCTCACGGATCCGATGCTCTTCTTCCTTACGACGGATCACGGCCTGCAAATCACGACGATCGATCATCTGGGGAGATCGGGAGCGGTGGTGGCGGTGCGGCTCCTCGCGGTGGTACGATCGGGATGAAGGAGGAGGCAAGGGGCGACGGAAAGTCGAGCCGGCTTCACGAGATCGGCTGAATCTGTTCGTTTCGTATGGAGGAGCGGCTCGGCTAGGTGCAGAGTGGTGACGAATCACTGGCGGCTTAGAATCGCGTGCATCGTAACCCTTTCCACTAGTGGGTTTGGAAGTTGACGACGAAGAAGTTTTTGGTTCTGAAAACCGCTCAATATACCTGTCCCACAAAACTCGGGGAATTACTTGACGAAGACGAAGGCGCAGCTGGTTTCTTGGAAGAGCTGGGTGTTCCCGTGGACTTCTTGGTGGTACTGTTGTTGGAACTCACTTTTTCCGCAGGTTTCTCGCTAACAGGAGTCTTCTTGGTTGTGGCTGCTGCGGGCTTAGAGCCCTTCGGTGATGGCTTAGACGTGACCACTTGAACATCGCTGACGAGCTTGGGTGAATCGGGATCCCCTTCCTTGGAAAGTTCGGCATCCTTCGTCGATGGAGGCGTGGGAACTTCGGGAGGCGGTGTAGATGGACCCTTCTTCGCCGCCGCCGCCGCGACATTCTTTTCAGCCTGTAAATTCTGATAACAACTGGTCACTCCGCCTAGCGATTCGGGAACCTTTTCGACGCTTATAACCTTTCCTTTAAAATTCGTGCGGTGCAATTTCGCAATGGCCTCACTAATGTCGGCGGCTTCGTGCATAGTAACAAATCCAAAGCATGTTGGTGGAACGCTCTTAGTATTGAAAATCTTGGCAGTTTGAACTTTCCCAATTGTCGAAAACAGAGCCTAAAAGGATCCACACGTTGAAGACATTGAAAGGTTGAAGAAAACGATGCCTTGATGTCAGCAGCCTTAGTCGAAGTCGAGATTCCACGGACCCAAATGCTGGTGCACCTGTTCGGGATGGCCTTCTGCGCCTTCTTCGGTAACTCAGCTTCTGCAGAAGGAGCGGGCTGCTCTTCTTCCTTAACAGTCTCGGCTTCTTCCGACTTTTCGTTGTTTTGGTTGTTGTCATCATCCACCTCTTCGGATTCTGGCACCTCTTCGGATTCCGGTACCTCTTCTTCTTCCTCCTCCTCCTTTTCCGCATCACCATCATCCTGTTCTTGAGTAGAGATGGACTCCTCCATCTCAAGTTCTTCTTCTTCCTCCTTCTGCTCTTCAATTTCTTCTTCAACTTGATCAGCATCGTCGACTTCCTCAACAATCGAATCGTCACCGTCTTCATCAACCTGCACTACTGAGTCATCCATCAAAATGTCCCCTTCCCCGGCTGTAAATGCTAATAACCGTCTTCAATCGTTCTCCGTCGGGCAACCTACAGTTCTCAGCTGTTGAATATTCGTTGTTCTGTGCGTCTTCGTCAACTGCAGCACCAGCACCAGCATCATCAGCGGAAGCAGCAGATCCCCCGGGATTTGACGTGTCAAAGTAATAAGTCTCAACATCCTTCCCTTCGTCTTTCAAAATCTAAAATCGTTAATCACCCCAGTTTTTGCTCGCAAAAGTTATTCGTCAGAGGCAAAGCAACCAATTAAAAGGCATAGCCATGAACAAGAAAATGACGCACCTTACTGAGGCGTTCAACAAGTGCCAGTCGGTAACCGGAATGGTCGACTCCGCGCTTCTCCAGTTCCTTGCGGAGTTCGCCAACCTTCATGTCCAAAAGGAGCTTCATGTTAGCGCCCTTAGCTTCTGATTCCGTGGAAGTCATGTTCTGCAACAAGGTTGTTTATGAGAGGAGCAGCTTTCCGACCGCGCCGGGGGCAAGACGCTTAGAGAGTGGTCAACGCCACGATAATCGATCGCCGCGCGGACACAGAGCCGAGGAGGTCCGCGTTCTTCGCGGGACCAAGGACACCAATGAAATACTTTTGCCGCTCCTGGGTTACAACTGCGCGATTTTCGGGTAACTGTTATTACAGTCAAAGCGAACGTTTCGAAATTTTAGCGCGTAAACAGCCATATTCAGGCGATATAAGTGGGCCATTAAGTGAACAATAGAAAAATCTCAAGAGTTGGCGAATGGGAAGCGTAATTATTATTACGACTAATAAAAGACAGCAAACATAAACGAAAATCGATGTTTATGCAATTTTGCTAGCGTGCGAAGAAAAACTCAATCTGGGTAAAGGCAGGAAATTAAATCCGACCGTTCATAAGCATACCATCATGCAAAGTACAGCTTAACGTCTGGTAGACGCAAACTGCGTCTGGGTGCTGCAAAAGCGACTGTTAAAACGCAGAGGTTATTCACAATTTCGCTGAATTTAGAGACGAGTCTATGAGACGCAAACTACGTCTCGACGTCTCTCAAACTACGTCTCTTCAGACCACACATGCAAACGAAGCTACTGAGCGAAAGATCGGACCATGAAAAATCGTGTTGACTCATCTCCACACGAAACTGGCGGGCACATGAGCAATTCTCCGAAAGGCAACTGCAAGCGAGCGAGCGTGATGGAACAAGTCCCACGGACTACTGTGAAACATAAACCGTATGAGAAACTTGATCTACCAGGGAATTCCTGAAGCGAGTTCCAATCTTTATGTTTGCTGTGGAGCTGGGGCCTTGAGAATTGGATTCGATGATTGTTTGTGGCCTTTCTGCACCGCTTTTCGTGTGCTATATGTGTTCGCTTTGTTCGATGTGAGACTCAAGGACTTCTTGAGATGGATATTACCTTCGACTTTTCAGTCTTCCGAACTGTACTGCTTGACCTGCGATTTATCCACAGTCACGTGAAAGAAAGAAGTCCTATTTCTTAACCCCTCTCCTTCCAGGGTACACACGATGTCGGCGGCCGCCCGGAGCAAGATCCACTCGGCGGTGGCACTCGCCTTCACCAAGTATGGCGAGGCTTCCGATCTCCACAGGAAGCCACTGGTCATCGCGCACGGACTCTTCGGCCAGAAGCAGAACTGGAACTCCGTGTCCAAGGCGCTACAACGTCGACTCGGGAACCAGATCTTCGCCGTCGACATGCGGAACCACGGTGAATCGCCACACGTACCTACGATGGAGTATGACGAGATGGCCGGCGACCTGGTGAAGTTCATCGAAGAAGTCGTGCTGCCCTCCACTTCGGGCAAGTTCTCGTCGGTCCACCTGCTAGGACACTCGATGGGAGGAAAGGCGGCCATGTCGTTGGCGCTGTCGGAGGAGATGAAGCACCTCGTCGATCGACTTATAGTGGAAGGTTTGTGGTGTGTGGATCTGGCGGACTCCGATGGCTTTTTGAAAACTGGACGTGTGTGGTCGAGAATCGCCGTCAAATATACTCTTTCTTTCTTCTAGAAGCCATAGGAGTCTCCGAGAATAGGATTGGCCAAGGACCATCGAACTCACTTTGTGGGCCTTGGCCAATCCCTGTCCATTAACCATTTCCTCACCGCCGTTAAACCCTTCTTGTAGATGTATCCCCAAGCACGATGAACAAGGTCTCCCACAGCCACTTCCCGCACTACATCCGGACGATGAAGACAGCCGACCTGACTCTGTCCCGCAAGATGATCGGGGAGTACCTGGCTCCGGTGGTCAAGGACTTACCCACAAGACAGTTCCTCCTAACCAACCTGGCTCCCGGCAACAACGGATCGCGGCTCAAGTGGAAGCTCAACCTCGACGCCATCGAGGAGTTCCTCTCGCACATCACAAGCACCACTCTCTCCCAGGGAACATTCGAAGGACAAGCGATGTTCCAGTCGGGCGCTCGGTCAAACTACATCACTCCGGAAGACCACCCCGTCATCAAGAAGCTATTCCCTATGGCGGAGTTCGACGTCATTCCTAATGCGGGTCATTGGGTGCATGCCGAGCAGCCCCAACTCTTCATGGAGTCCGTTGTGCGCTTCATAGAGGCAGGAGATTTATAGATTGTTATAGTATTACAGTAAATCGTTAGTGTGACGCGTTGGGGGAGTTCGCGAATCCGATTAGGGCAAGTGCATGCTTGCATGTTGTTTTCGTTGGCGGCGTCTAGTTAGGCGAGGACATCCCTCGCTAAAGTGCTTGCCCGCCAGCGATATTAGAGTTCGCCTTCCGGCTTGTAGCTGGGTTGACGCAATCAAGTTTATTTGCGTCTTTAGCTGGACTACCGTACGACGCAAACACTTTAACGGTGCCAGTGCTCGGGTTGGGGTTCTGCCGTTCTTCTGAGATTTTCTGCCAAATTACACGCGTTAGCTCGCTCCATCTCCCTCGCTCTTATATTTTGTTTACCGCGCAGGAGGCAGGATGAATGGACGCCCAGACGAGGCCGAAGCCCACAATGAAAACATTGGCTGCAGGGGGGAAGAATGAATGGCAATGAGACATAGACTGACAGACAAGACGTCTGGATCTCCCAGTCTGGGTGCGTGGAGCACGTCAAGTGGCGTAATCCGCTGGTGCAGGGTGTAAGTAGGGTCGCCAAATCGAATGGAATTCAATCGAAGACGATTGAGTTTTCTCGAACCGAAGTTCGAGCTTCTTCAGGAGTTCGACAGCGTAGAGCCGATTCCACGAAAGCTCCGTCCTCAATTGGGGACCTCAATTACTCAAACGTCAATTTAACAAAGTGCACACGCGGCAAGGAATTGATGTTTTGAGGTTCGCCATTGCAGCGTTGGCGAAATCGGCCCCTATGTGTGAGCGACGTTCGGACAAGGAACTCTCCTCGGGGGCCTCCCTTTGTCAACAAAATATGTCAGAAGAAAAGGCTTCGGAGCTTGTTGTGGCTTCCAGAGATTTCCAATGTATTTGCCTCAAAACTGAAGCCGTATTGAGACTCTCGGAAAGGGGCTCTTATTTTGCTTCGAAAGCCCTTGCGAAAACAGGGACGAGTGACGGCGCGTGAGGGGCGGAAACTTGCAATAAACACACTTATGATAATAGAACTGTTTATTCGCGTCGAAGGAAAGTTCCTAGTTGTTTCGAATGAAGATGAACTGCGAGTAGTGCATGTAGCGCTCCTCCTCGCTCTGGTAAGGGTCCGAGGAGTTGGCGGGGGAGTTCGCCGACGAGGAGACGCACTGGAAGCCGTTCTGGGCAAGGACGTCGAAGGCTTGCTCAAGGAACGAGTGCTTCAGGTAGAAGCGCGCCGTGTAGCGGTCCTCCTCGCCCATGCCGGAGTCGCGCGTTTCATTGAGGCTCTCGCCGAAGACCTGGCGGCAGAGGGAGACCCGGCCACAGACCAGGATACGGTGGATCTTGCGGAAGTTGACCACGTCAGAGGTGATGCCCTGCCGGCCGAAGGAGAGCGTTCCGTGGTAGGAGACGGTGATGACGGAGCTGCGAGGCGTGTTCTCCACGATCCACTGCTCGATGCGGGGAAGACGCAGGAACTGCGCCTCAAGGAGCAGCTGGGTCCACTTGTCGAAGTTGTCCGGCAGCACGGGGACCATCTTGGGATGCCTGAGCGCGTTGAGCAATAGGCAGAACAGCTCCGCGTTCCGGTCGACAAAGATGGGTTCCTTGTCGTCGGCCCGTTCGGAGAACTTGGCCAGGAGGGAGTGCGGTTCGCGCTGAAGCACGTGGCGCATGACGAGGCAGGGTTCGCCGGAGACGTTGAGACGGATCACCGGAGAGGCCATCCTGGAGGGGGCAGAGGGCAACCGGGCCGACCGAGGGGCAAAGGCAACTGTGGATTCCCGGGAGGGCGCGCCGCGTTTTTGTCACGGCGCCCTCTTTCTCCTCCCACACCGCCGCTCCAAGTCCGGACAAAACGGGCGACGCGAATTGATCGTTTATTGGGGAAGAAGGGGCGGGCCCGGTTTGTCTCTTCGAGGAAGCGAAAGAATGAATCCGGAGCGCCAAGGAGAAATGAAGAATGGGCCGGAAGCGGAGGGCGCCTTCGTTGCAACCGCCGAAAGTCCAATTATGCAGCGGAATTGAATAGACGATGAGTTGAAGAAGTTCGTCGCAAGGCCCTGATTGCCCGCGGGTCCACGAGGGCGTCGCGAGGCCTCGTGCCCCTCCGGGAAGCGCCGCACTCGAGTACGTGCGCAAGAACCGTGATTAAGGGCCGTCCACCTACTCGAGATATGCATGAAATCCGAGGAACTCCGAACATAATAGCGCCCTCTCGGGCCATCTCGGGGCCTGTTCTGGGTCCTTATCTTTATGGCGGCTTTTCCAAAGGGACATTAATCACGTCCCGATGGGGACGGACATAATAGCCATGAGCGGGTGAAATTCCATTAAGAACCATTAAGAACCACCGCCACACGACTTCGAAATCCGATTCTTTCGGTTCCTTCGTTTTCAATTAGCCTAAAAGCCCCTTTGTGAGTTGGTGAGTATCGTGGTATGCAACCACGACATTAGAACTGTGGTCTTTCCGCTTGCTCAACTGCCTTAAGTGGTTCTGCTTGTTACTCACGTCTTTCAGAAGGGTGATCCCAAGAAACTGAATGTAAAAAGCAAGATAATGGATCCATAAAGGTCTCAGCTGGACGTATTTGGGGTATTTGAGCTGTTCTTGGAAAGCTACAGTAGGCTCTTTGTGTAGCTGCAAGGCTTGTGGTTGTTGTGCTTCTGAAAAGGGGAAATCTGGAAATGGGACTGGTTCAGGGCTGAAGTGCATCATCACGGTGGTAGAACACTGCGATACAATATATAAAGATATTTACATGGACCTAAAGTAGGATACATTTTCTGCTGTTTTTTAAACATTTTCAGAGCTCCAGAACGCAAAACAGGGCAACCTCAATGTCATTTTCATCCTCGGATCCCGATCTAAAGTGCGTTGTCATGGTTCAGGTATAACAGCCCCGGACATCGCCCCAAGTATCCGCTGATTTTGATGGACTTTCATGTGAATAAAGGTTTCTCGATCAAATTGAGTTTCACATTTGCTAATTTTTGACATTTGCAAAACTCACAGGGTCTGTTGTAAGAGAATTTTAGATCGTTGTAAGTTGGGAGGAGGTTCCAGCTGTATACGGTCATTTGCGCCTCGACACAAAAGGTGGCCGATAGTAACAGTTTCTAAGGTATCCTAAGGGGAATTGAGGGCTTATGTGGAACAAGTCAAACTTCGAATCGTCCTCTGATCGTGACAAACCAGAGTGGTGTCAGTACTGAGTGGTAAATGTAGGCTAGGGCAAATCTTGTGATCTCCATCTCGACAAGTGCTGGTCCGAGCCAAATCCAAGAATTGGTTCCGTTTCCTTTCGTGTCATTGTAGTGTGATCTTTGATGGACGGACCTTCCCAGTGTGACACACTCCCGAGGAACATGTCAAGCAGTCTCTGACTTCCATGCATGAAGTGAAAATAATAGATTTATGTGATCGGAGCTTTCCCATTCATTATGCATATCATAGGAGTCGGTCGGGGAACAACGGGATTCGAGGAGGGGAGGAGGCGACTAGGAGGACTATTGGTGGACGATGAGATTGGAAGTGGGGATGAGGCCCTGCATCACTCGGTCCGTCTTCCGGTGCATGCGGAAGCAGCGCGCGAAGGGGCCGCGCGTCGAGAGGACGCGCACCCGCTCGCCCTTGTCCACGGGCAGAAGCCCGGGCGCGGAGAGATCGGAGACGACCGAGGCGATCGGCGAGGAGAGAAGCGCCGCGGCGGCGCCGTGCTTCGTGGCGAGACGCGGTCGCGGCAGGAGCACGGGGATTCTGGAGGAGTGCCGCCGCCGGGGCGTGCGCACCGTCATCAGCGAGGAGCAGGCGGAGGTGGAGGGCTTCGCTTCCGGAGACAGCCTCGCTGGCATCGAGGAGCTCTTGGGGACGCGCGAGTCGCTCGGGAGTCGCGAGGCGCCGCAGTTCCAGCCCCAGTCGGCCGAGGAGGAGCACGAGGAGCGGAGGTTGTCCGCGTTTCGTCGTTCGATCACTGAGAGAAGCTCGAGGCTTTCGACGAGTCTCCAGAGGAGACTACGGTAGGCGCTGGAGGCGCGGAGCAGGAACGCGGAGTCGGTGTACAGGCGTTCTAGGACGTTTTCCTTGAGCACGACGTAGCTGAGCCAGCAGTCCAGGGAGCGCAATCTGAAAGCAAAGGGGTATTATGGATCTGATCTCGAGGAAGAGGGGGTAGAGGATAAAATGGGCTACGTGAAAGAAAGCTATTCTTCTGCATTTCCTAGGTATGGTGCACCTAGCCACCCTTACGTTCCTTGCAAAACCGTTTGATGCATCTAATCAAGGTATCCGATTCTGTTTGTTGTGCTCCCTCTACAGCGGATCATCTCCTGGATGAATCTGAGGTGAACCATTTTGAATCTCACCTTCATACCCCTGTTTGTCTCTACTGGGGAACTATTTGCTTAAAATTCTGTCCTTAAACCTTGTTTTTGGAGCGGTCCTCTGTGAAACCCTATGACGTATTCGGAGTTGTCCTGGTCAGTGTCGTGCCACCCAGTTGGAATAGTGCAAACGAGGTTCCTCAAATTTCCCGACCAAAGTATGTGTTATTCTAACTGTTCCGCGCAAAAGGGAGGCCAATTGCGTTCGGAAAGGAACAAGTGGCTTATTAACACGAAAATACGACATTAAGGTCAGTCAAGGGTGCCCTGGACATCGTAAAATTTAGAAATTGGAAAACACAGCCGTCTATGTATTCCCCATTGGGTTGCTTTAAGGATTGCTCGGATTAAACTGTCTAGACTTGCTAGAGTAGACTGTAGGGACTACATAGTCTGTTTGGGGTCTGATAAGATGGACAATGGTCATCCTGTTTAGGAAGATAACCCCAGATTTTTACTATCTTATTCATATTGATGATAAAGGAGGAGCACGAGGAGCGGAGAGGGTGGCTTAACTCTTTGATGGGCACTGTATTAGTGTTTTATGGACTGTGCTTTTCCTTTGAGGTACTTTGAGGTGTTTTCGTGAAACCTTATAGCAACAATTGTTCTATAAGTTAGTTCTTGGAGACTATTTCGCTGAGATTTCTGACTATACGTGCTGCTCTTAACGATCACCCCGGCAGATGTACGATTCTTGCTGTTTTCGCGTCGTATTCAAGCCGTTTGCACTCCCCAACACGTCACTTGCAGCCTCTGTTTGTGACAGCTCCGTCCGCACTCTGTCCGCACCAATACGTGACTAGAACGTCACCACCGCCTTTGCGTTTCCGAGACAGCGATCTCCTGGCTAATGACAATAAGCACAGCTTTCGCGGTTTGTCTTAGGCGCCCGGCCGTCGGCTGTTTACCCGTTTTTGGAATTCCCTGGGGCGGCGCCCTTGCGCAATTCCGTCGATGCATGTCACTCAAAGGAAAAGCGGGGGCAGTGGGGCTCTATTTCCGGTATTTAGGACAGAGCGGAGGAAGGGATGTCAAGGAGTGGGGTATGCCTACCTGAGGAGTCGTTTGAAGAAGCTGAGAACGCGAGAATTTAGGGGCTTCTCGCTGGCGTCCAACTCTTTCATGATTGCGTGGATGTTTGCTGTTGCGGGTCCTGAAATGGGCAGATTGACCATTCTATCTCTTAGAAGTTTGATCTCTGGAGTACGTGACTAGAAAAGAAGGTATTGAGGGGCAATGACGCTATAATTGAAAGGGTACAGTAGATTTGAGCTCAAATTGAATCCGCTCCGCTTATTGAATAATGCATAACGTTGACCTTTTCTTGCTCAAGTCACGCAGGAACCTAATTTTAGCCTTCTTCTTTCGTGTGCACACTATTATCTACGTCACTTTTAGCTTAGAACGTCTTACAACGCTGACATGCAAAAAGGAGCGCTATTTTTACCGTTATATGCTTTCTTGCTCATACGCTCGTGACGGCTCAAACCCGTCACAAGACGGTTTTTCACGCAATCTCTCCAGCTATGTAAGCAAAGGGGTGACTTATCGTGTTTTGGGCCCTTCTCATGGGTTAGGATTAGTCATGATGAAATGAATCAAGAGCTACGTAAAAAAACAAAGACCGAAAGGTTTTTTCTACTCAAAACTCGACTCGAAAAGATTCTTTAATTGAGTCGGCATCACAGATCTTGAGCTTGTGAGATTGTGAGATTCTGCAAGGCGTGCATCTGTAGCCCCTGCCCCTGATAATAGTGATGTTTTGCATCACTCAGAGCGTTAGTCATAACAGCTGGCTCAAGGTTACCCAAGCTCTGAACAGCCCACTACTTCGTTCTTATCGGTATTAGAGGACCCTTTCCAAACTCTCGCATCCCCATGATCTGCACACCTACCAGAAGCCGTGATGGCGGTGATCATGTTCCAAGGGTGCAGCTCCTGGAAGAGGCCATCGGCGACGATGGCCCCCATCGCCTCGCACAGAGCCGTGGAGGTGCCTCCTCGGGCGATCTCGGCGACTCCCTCCACCACACGCTCCACCATCAGCCTCTTGGCGCCGTAAATCGGCAGCCCGACGATGGAGAGCTCCGTGGCGTGGAGCTTCAATCTTGCCACGGCATCCCGCTCGCGCATACTTGTCGTCGAGTGCACTCCGGAGGTCCAGCTCCGCTCAAGTACTTCGCTAGTGGTGCAGTCGCAGAGTTGCCTCCGGAGGTTGGCCGGCTGTGCCCAAGTAGGCGGCTGCAGTCGTCTTCGGACGCTGAAGCACGTGCGACAGGCTTCGGTGGTGGCGCAGTTCCTCGCCGAGGAAGGCCTCTTCTTCGCCTCGATGTTGTTGCTTCGCGGCGAGACCGACGCGGGAGAGTTTTCTGGCGTCGTCGCCGAGACCGAGGAGCCGGTGAGGAGGCGCGAGTTCGACTTGAAGAAGGAGCAGGCGTCGACGACATTTCTGAAGGCAAAAAGCGTCGTTTGGGGGTTTATGACGATCGCGGGGGGACCTCAATGGGGTCATGCGGTCTACTGTATCCATCAATCAAAGGGGTTTCGGCCAAACGGGCCCTGCTCATTTCCGGTCTTTCGGCGGAATCGTTTACTTTATGCTAATGAGCTCATTTCCGACGGATCGTTCGGGGCATTAGTGGAATGCGTTTTGGATATAGCCGGTGAGCTACGACAAGAAGAAAACGGACGCATATGAGGTGTATGATTGCGTGTATGTGCTCCGGGTGGTAGGAATTCAGTTTTATGGTGTCAGCTAGGATATTCGTAATGTTCCATAAGAAGTTTGGGAGAGAATGCTCTTAGGAAAGAGAGATACACGATCCTTACGATAATAGTTTCCCCCGTTAAAACTCCTATGTATGCTTTGAAAGATGCTTGACAGAAGTTACTGATTTTGGAAAATTGAGCGTTCGGAAAGGGGGATTTCATCAGTCTTCGCCCACAGCTTTCTCCGACATTCCACCAAGATATCCCCTGGCCAAGTTCCATGTTTTCGACCACAGCACAGAGACCCTTCCTCCCGGTTTTACGTCACAAAGAAACGTCGGAAATGCGGAGTCACATGTGTTGCTCGTTAGTCGGAGGAAGCATTGGACTCGGACAAGTCCTTTTTTTCGTTTTTCATTCTAAGTTGGTTCCTTGTCAGGCTTCGATCGGATAAGGACTACAGTAACCATATATGGATATAAAAAAGGTCGAAAACACGTGTTTTGACACAGAAGAGATCCTATACGCGACTTCGCTTTCATCGGATCACAAAGGATCACGTTCTTCCATGAAAGGACCATAGAAAACACCGCCGTGTACCCATAGAGGTGGAAAGCCAACAAAAGGACCCTTCCCGGTTCCTCTCCCCCTCCCCGGCTACAGCTTCTTAGCTACGGCGAATCGATTTTCCTTTCGAGAATCCCGGGCTTTCCGCGCCTCGGCACCCGGGGGACAGCTGTTCTCGGCCGTGGACAGCCGCTAGCCCCTGTTTTGCATATTGGCGGAGAAGAAGAAGAACTGACTTGGGCAAGAGGACGGCGAGCGAGGGCCAATCTTCGATATGTACAGGGCCGCCGCTGCATCCGAGTCCCGAGTCGCGCTTGTCCAGCGCGGAGAGCACGGACGCGTCCAGCTTCTCGTTGTCCGAGATGGTGTCCAGGCAGAGGCGCGTGGACGCGGCGCCTTCGAGGCGCACGCGCTCCATCATCTGGGAGAGCGAGAGCGAGGATCCTCCGCAGAAGCTCGGGATCTGAAACGGAAACGTACAGCGGTGCGTGAGGCGCTGATCCCGACGGAGGGCCTTAGCTCCTCGACCCTGGGTGGTGGGAATTCTCTCGCAATTCTGCATAAATTATTCACTCATCAATCGATCGGCGGCGCCCTATCTCGGGATGTATCGCGATGTTTACGCGCACGGCGTCTTGATCGGGCGGCTGTCGCCGGGATAATATTTACTCGAAGGCGAGATGGATCACCTGACGCGAAAACAGATCCCGCGAGCGATCGCCTTCTGGACAGCGCCCGCAAAAGTGGTGCAGCCGGCGGGAAGGAGCCCAAAGGAGGGACTCGGGAGAGCCCGTCGATTAATCACGACTCACCTCGTGTGACATCGCCAGAAAGTTGAGCTCGGGGGCATTGGCGGCGCCGGCGGAAGCCGACGATGGCCTCGGCGCCGTCGCCGTCGTCGGACTCCGGGCACCCTGCAGGTCGGCGAACGTCCGGCGGGGTCGTGGAGGCGCGAGCGGGGAGACCGCCGCCTGCCAGCGGTCGATCACGGGTCTCTGCACCGGCGCCGTGCTCTCCGGCACGAATCCGATTTCGTTGTCGTTCACATCAACGTACCTGAAGTAAGAGGAGGATACTGTGGGTAAGGAGACTTGAAAAGAAGAGTCAGTGGGCACCGAAGTTCCAACAGTGGGCAAATGATAAAGAGGTGAGGGGAGCGTCAAGAGACCAAAGGGAGAGTCATATCAGTACGAGTACTGCAGATAGTGGACTTTTAGGAACGCAAAACATGAAAGCATGGGCCATACTTCGCGGCACAGACGCACGCGTGTCAGTTTTTGTTCGACGCGCGTCAGTTTTTCGGACGCACGTCGAACAAAAACTGACGCGCGTGCGTCTGTGATGCGGAGTATGGCCCGGCCTTAAGGGAAGGACAGATACTGTAAATAGCATAAAAAGGAAGCTATAGCATGTGCATACCACAGCTAAAAGGGCACAGAAATGTTGCTGAAAATCTAAGGGCAACTCTAGCAGATATCAAGTACCTCTGCACTCTAAATGTCTAGACGTCGTGCATGAAAATGAAGCAGTTGGCTGTTTACACTGGACCTCGTTGCATCCTTAAAGTGCACGTGCACTTTGCAAAGACAAACTCCGCAAATATCCAGTTGTTTCTGCGCGCATTCAGTCAGCATAACACCCTCGTTCCAGCAGAGGAGCCGTGTGAAGGGAGGGAGAATTAGACACAGCTTGCTAATCGCCGAGTGACGAAAGACAAAACACGAAAACTGGTTCCTTAAGCGTGACCCAACCTGTCGTCACTTTCCTATGCTTTAGATTGTGTTATCTCAAACTTAGAGCTACTGGAAACTCCTTCCCGGCCCATATCCAGGAGAGGGCAATTCCCACGCACTGCATTGAACCCTTTTTGGACCTGATGTCAGTAGAATCACGCGAACAACGTGAATGGGAAACTTTTTTGAGGAAAGAAGCCTGCGTTGTCACATGTTTTCCCTACGAGAAGTGGGACGTGTGGCTGGAAAAGCTCGTCAAAACCTGGCGTCACATACTTATCACTCTTCCGAAGAAGTCAAAGACCCTACACCACCTGTCAATCTATACTAAACACAACTCCTCCATTCATCGTGAAAAGAGGGGCCAAGAAGACCAAAGAAGACAACTGACCTTCCATTGCCCATGTAGAGCTCGGAGTACTCATAGTCGGGCTGGCGCTCGACGAACGTCGCCAGCAGGCTCGTGGGCCTCCTTCGGTCGCCCACGGTGGCCGGACGCTTCGCCAAATCGGGCAAACTGCTCGTGCGGTCGTCGGGCGGCGGTTCGGCGCTCCGAATGCGTCCCCAAGTGGTGAGTCCGGCGGCGGAGGCCGACGGAGAGGGCGAAGGCACGGCGTCGCCCAGATGGCTGCTTGTCGCCCAGTGTCCACTCTCCTCGCCGGCGGCAAATGTCAGTTTGTAGTCGTTTTTGTTCGTCAAACAGCGTTCTCGAAGGCGATCCATATCCAAGCTGTCCGTGCTGATCAGCAGCTGACTCTGCAGAGGACGGTCAATGGGAGAGGGTTTTACAAATGGGGGGAATTGATGGCCCTCTTGGATGTTTGTAGTGTTTCTTTTTTCTCTTTTTTATCCTTGCGGGAGTAGCAAGAAGAAGAGCAAAGGTTTCGGACTTGGAATGGCCCCTAAGACAAAGGAAACCATGGGCCATGAGTTCCAAGAAAACATTTTAAAATCTGCTTCCCACCCACCTTAAAAGACCGATCAAGAGCCATGCTGGAGAAGAGGCTGTTACTCTCGTCGGCGTCCATGGAGCGCTCGAAGTCGAGCTGCGCGATGTGTTGGTCCATGTCGGCGGGCCACTCCATCTCGTCCATGATCTTCAGCTCGCACAGCTCCACCATCCTGCCTTGCAGAGTGCGCGAAATGATTGCGGCTGCTCCTGGAATTCGGTGCGGTTCATTAAACTCACAAGAAGTGGCCGCACGCGCGCTGTTATGACTGTACGCGACGACCACGACGATGATGATTAAGAGGCGCGCGAGATAACCACTGACCTCGTGGACGGGGCATTACGGGCGGCAAAAAAGGGGTGTGCGGGAGGGCCCTCTTGGCAATGGACTCGCCCTCGGGTGTTTAGAAGAAGAAGAGGTTGTGAGTGGTGGGGACAAACTTGATGAAAGATCGACCATTTGGCTTAACCGCCAGTAGAAATAAGTTTAAGTTCTAAAGGAGATGTTTTTTAAGGTTTATTTTCTTAGCAGAGGGCCATGGCCTATAATGCAGCTTAATTTATGAGCCTAGGTGATATTATAGGCATTTTAAGGGAGAATAAGAGCTCAGGCTGAAAGGCGACATTGGGTCTTTGAGCTTTAGGGTCACGACCACGTGAATTTGAGTCACCAACAAAACAAGTTCGATTCCCTATAAGCAAACCTCAATCTCGGCAAAAAGGGGTGCGCGGGAGGCCCCTCTAGGCAACGGCGCCGCCGATGGACTAGCCGTCGAGCGCCGCACGTAAAATGGCGCATATTGCCTGCGGGGACGCCGGGGCGCTCATTAAACGCGAGGCGGCCCGTCGATATCCGAGGCCCCCAGGGACGCGCGAAAGGACAGCGCGCAGCCCTAAGACAACGGTCGCCGGATGTTGTTGTCGCGGGCCACCGCCGAAACGGGATTATATGTGTTCATGTGACGCCTGGCGACTAATGGAAATTGGAATAAGTGGCAGCATCAGAGCGCGACGCGTCGAATCGAGGGGCTAATTAGCTCGTTCGGAGCCCGAGGCGGGCCGCCTCCGCGTTTTTGTCTTCGAACTCCGTTTTCCGCCGATTGCGCACAAGGATTAGCGGAGGGACTCGCCGGGGCTCAGGGTGGATCGCGGCGTTCATAAACACGGCGCAACGGGTGGCCGCCCGAGGGTATTTGGGCTTGCAAGCGGCGATTGATGACTTCTGGAGAGGTTTGAGGTTGCGAAATTGGATCTCCCGGAATGGAGTGCCGAGAGCGGAGGGGATGAGGGGCTTTCGATGGGGAAATGAGGTTTCGATTGGCAGAAAAGGAGCCCTTGAAAGAAGCGCCGCTCGATGAGGGTTTGTCGAGAAGATGTCTTGGGAGATAGGAAGGAGTGTCCAGGAGATCCAGAACGGGACAAAGACAACAAAGGTGGATTCCGGGAAGAACAGCTGGAGAAGGACGCGCGAAGGAACTGACGGGCGCGACGCAGCGCGGGTGAGCTCGCGAGGAGGTCCGCGTGTCGACGCTCCTGGCGTCGCCGGATCCGACGCTGTATGCAAATGGCGCCCGAATGGGGCGCCGAGGGGGGAACTTACTTGCTTGGCACTCTCGGCTATGACGACTGGGATGGGACGACGGCCGGGCTCTCGGGACTGGAGGAGGACCGCCGCCGTCGCCGCTGCCACCGCTGATGGACGGCTGGCGCGCTCGAAGGTCGCGTCGATCGATAGGGAAGACGTCGGCGGCGCTCTCCTCGGGACCGAGAAACAACGGTCGGAGGAACTCGAGGAGGAACTTGGGAGGCGCAATGCCCGGAAAGGCGCCCGTCCGCCGAGCAGGAAGGTCTTGGTGGGTGGCGGGGAACGACTGTACGGACAGCTGGGGCGCCGTCGGAGCGAAGCGTAAACAAGAGGCGCGCGGGTGAAATGCGAAACCGGATTTCGCTCGGAGCGTCGAGGATTAGGCCGCGAAAACTACTTCGTGGTTCAGGTTGGAAAAAATCGTTCGGGGGACTCATTCATCCGTTTAAGTGGGCACAGGTTTCGAGGACATTTGGGTGCTTTTGGAAACGTCGCATGTTCGGCACTGTCCTTTTTCGGATGACGATTGATAGGAATGCTTATTGGTAGACCCATGACCCATGTGATCACTTCGATTATAGGTTCGCTCCAGGAGAACATGCCCACTTACATAGAGGGCGGCAAATCAAGCAACAAATTGTCCACAGAGACCCTTAAAGTCGGTGGTACTGTAAGATGGATCATTTCCACCCTTGTATGTTCCTTCCCAGGTGCTACAGTATCCCAACATCTTTGCTACGGTAAAGCTTGTTCATTCATCAGAATGGTGCGCAAACGGATTTTGTCCTGCAACGACAAGGAGGGGATTTTCCACTGAAAAAATGACCAAAAAAGAGGTACAACAGGTCGCACCAAGAACTCTGGATTGCTTCATCGAAATTGCCTGATTGGGCACTGAATGCACGGCATAGGTGTACGGTAGCGACAGTCTGTAGTGGGCGACGCTTTACACCGCAGTACCGTCGTGTGGTCGCTGATCTAGTGTGACGTGGACATTCCTGTCGTCGTATATGTCCGACTCCACTCCGCTTTTGCCGTGCGGCCTCGTGGTCTTGCTCTTCCGTGCTGGCAACGGTCACTGCTTTCAGGTCTTGTTCTGGCGATGGAGATGAACGGCGTCACCGCGGACGGCAAGAAGCTCTTCCTCTTCGATGTCGACGGGACGCTTACTCTCCCACGCCAGGTTTGTTTTTGCGCACTTTTTATGAAGAAAAAATCAAACTTTTAAGAAGATATCTCCTGAAATGCGTGCCTTCTTGCAAGAAGTCCGCAAGAAGGTGCCAATCGCCGTCGTGGGTGGCTCCGATATCGCCAAAATAGTCGAGCAGCTCGGCGATTCTCTGAAAGATGGTAATCAATCCTTCGTAGCGCCATGGTGTGACTGTTGATTGTAGTACTCTCCCAATACGACTATGTATTCTCCGAGAACGGCATGCTCGGATATCACGGAAGCAAGCAGTACCCCGTGACCGTAAGGCAGATGACGCTTATTATATGAAACTCACCAATTGTATCTTCAGAATCTGGGAACGTACTTCGGCGAGGATAAGCTTCAGAAGGTCATCAACTTCTGCCTCAAGTACATGAGCGGCCTGGAGCTTCCTGTGAAGTGCGGCAACTTCATCGAACGTCGTAATGTAAGCACACAAGCGAAGAACTCTGATTTGCTGATAATCTTCAGGGCATGCTTAACATCTCCCCGGTCGGCCGCAGTTGTTCTCAGAAGCAGCGCGAAGAATTCAACGAATATGACAAGGTGCACGGGATTCGTGCAAAGATGGTGGAAACCTTGGAAAAGGAGTTTGCTGATTACGGCCTGCGATTCGTCATCGGCGGACAAATCAGCTTCGACGTCTTCCCCGTTGGCTGGGACAAGACCTACTGCTTGCAGTACCTCGTGGACGAGTTCAAGGAGATCCACTTCTTCGGCGACAAGACCTCACAGGTGAGTACTGTGATTAGAGGGCAGGAGCAGGTGATCGAGAAGGTAACCCGGAGACCTCGGAGGGTGTCTTCCGTGCCGAATCCCTTGTGCTTCTTTATTCATGTTGGCGTTTCAGGGTGGTAATGACTACGATATCTTCATCGACGAACGAGTCGCAGGTCACACCGTCTGCGGGCCCGATGATACCAAAGCCCAACTGATGGAGTTCACCGCGTAATTCTGTTGGTTCTTCTGGTGATGCTTTATTTAAATTATTAATAACGGAATATTTATATATCGAACTGTGATATGTCATTACTGCCTACCGGACCTTACGGTCGGTGTAAGCGTATCTCCCATATTAAACTTCTTTAAACACATTTACCTTCAGCTTGGAAGCTTCCAGTACTTCCAGTAGAAGCTAGATCACGGGGCTAAATGGTCGTAACTGTTCTACTCGACGCTACTTGATGCTGAAGCGATTTGTAGGACTAGGAGTGGTTGCTGAAATGGACATGGCGCCTCTATGATGCTTTTCTGGAAGATTCTTGTAGGAATTGGTCGATGGCGCCTCCGATAAACCCTCCGAGCTAGTGACAGTATCCGTCGGATACCCGTCGCAACTGGTGGTGGTCTCGACACGTCGAGCCTGAAAGGCGTAACGATGCGCACTGTCGCCTTCGCTAAAATTCGGGAGATGTTCTGCTGTCTGTCCATTTGACGTTCGGGGATCGTCTCCGTCTAGGTCGCTACCGTCAGCTGCTTGTTACCAGGCCGTGGTGAATGGACTTAGATCCGTGTTTTACAGCGGATAGGCGTGTTCCTCGTGCAGTCGCGCGATTCTGTAATGCTGATGACGGCTGTATTTTATAAGCTTTCCTGTTCTGGTGTCTCGCTATGTTCGTTTTTGTTTCGCCCTTTGTTTAGTCCCCCAGTAAATTGGTAGTAAAAGTCTTGAAGATCGCTACTGGATTCTTCGAGATCTAGTAGGAACCACGAATTTTTTACTTTCGCTCATTGTAGTAGTCTGTGAGATCTGGAAAAATGAGTGGCTTCTTACAGGCTTTGTTGCAAATTGTACAGGGCGAGCCATTACCGAAAACTGAACATATCGAGAGTATAGCATTAGTCGCGAAATTTACATATCGTCTTGCTTTTGGCTTTCTTATTAGCACCACTCTTAGCATCGCTCTCATGCATATAACGTGATCACATGGCCTTGGACAATGGTTACCTGTCCGCATTTCAGTTGCGTAAACCAAACGAGCAGAAAAATGGCCGACGACTACGATAATGATGGAGGCGACATGGACTATGACGGAGATGAGTTTGGAGACGACGAACAGATGGACGACCTGGAATTGGAGCAAGCAGAAGAAGACGGTGAGCGCGTCCAGCTCGTCGACACCGAAGAGAAGGTGGTACCTTCCGCGGAACGCGTGACCACGCCGTACATGACCAAATATGAACGGGCGCGCATTCTGGGGACACGAGCACTCCAGATCGCAATGGGAGCTCCAGTGATGGTGGAGCTCGAGGGAGAAACGGACCCACTGGAGATCGCGCGCAAGGAGCTCAAGGATCACAAGATTCCGATCGTCATTCGTCGGTATCTGCCTGATGGGTCGTTCGAGGACTGGGGCGTTGACGAACTCCATATTAATGACTTCTAAGCGCGTTGTTGTTGTTGAATTGTCGTTATGATGTGACGTATTAAACTGTCTTCGTGATATTTATTGTACTGGGGCAAAACACTGTAAGGGACATTACTCTCGACGAGGCAGGTTCTGGCGGGCGAATTGTGGGTTGAATTGGGAGCTGTATTTCGGCTCGACCTTAGGCTTCTCGGGCTCCTTCTTGATGGGCACGGGGTTCAGGAGTGCTTCTGTGCGGGCGCGTTCCACCTGCTCCCGACGGAGTCTCTCTTCGCGGAGTCTCTGCAGTCGCTGCTTCTTCTCTTCCTCGTCTTCGGACTCTGTAGATGGCGATCGGTGCCGGCGTCTCTTCTTATCCTTCTTGTGCTTCCGACTGCGATCGTCCGAATCCGAGGATCGGGAGCGGTGTCTCTTCTTCTCCTTCCGACTATCACTCTCCTTCTTCCGCTTCTTCTCTTCGATCACCTCCACCTCCGGCTTCTCCTCATCTTTCTTCTTGAAGTCCCTCTCGAAGGGCCTCTCGTACCAAGACTTCTGCTTCGTCAGCTCGTTGGTGTTCCCTCCCAGGTAGGTGAGGATGCCGACCTTCTGCTCCCATTCGTCCTGCTCCTTCTTCTTCTCCGCCTTGAGCTCCTTGTTACCCTGTGTCGTGTTACTCGTCTCCTTCTGCTCGAGCTCCGTGAAGAAGTTAACATGCCCCGAAGGGTCGACGGCCGTGGACGTCGACGGCATAGAAGGCCCTATGTCGAACATGGAGGCCTCGCGATCCGCGGCCTTCTTCTGGAGACGTCTCACACGGTCTTCGTGCTCCGCCTTCTGGGCCCGTTCGTCGATCTGGCGTTGCTCCTCGGCGGCCTTGGCTTCATCCCGGCGGACCCGGGCCATGTTCTCCTTCGTGCGCACGTGCCATCGCTTCTTGGGAAGGATGTTCATTTTGGATTCTGAAAAGACAACGGTTTCAGTCCTGCTCTCAATAGTTCCAGATTCGTCGAATACCGCCAATCACCTCAACGATACTCGAAGCTCGGCTTTGGCGGTATTCCACAACCCTACAGTTCAAGCAAACGCGGAAATCCGAACGGACACGAAGAGTTTCTAGGAAGCTCTGAAAGTTTATTCGATATATACAACTCGGGAATAAATATGTTTCGACTGGGTCGAATGACTATTATGGTGAAGTGAATTACGCCGGAAATATTATGTCAAGACTGAAAAGCGGGATCACAGATTAAGAAGGTTTGCGAAGCGGGAATCACGACTTAAGCGAAGGGACGTAGAGGTGCGAGATGGTGGCGGAGGGCGACATCGCGGAGAGCTGCCGCGTCGTCTCCGCGAAGACCTTCTCGCGGTAGCGATTCGGACGGTCGGTGTCCGGCCGGCGTTCTAGCCGGTTCACACGCGAGGCGTTGATTACGGTATCGCGGACGAGGTGCGGCAGTTGGCGGATGTGGACGTGCGCGCCATCAAAGAGCGGGCCGAACTCCATGGGCTTCTGTTTCTCGATGTGCACGCGGACGAGCGTCGGCGAGATCTTCTGGAGCACGATGAGCACGTCGCAGAAGCTGGTGGCGATCGTGTCCCGTCGGTAGCTTCGGTGGTGCTCGCTCCACACGATGTGTACTTCATCGTTGCCGATGTGTCTCAGCTTGTGAGTCATGTCGCCGCCAAGACGCGTGCTCACGTGGAAGACGACCTCGCAGTTGCCCGAGGCGTAGTAGGGCATCTGGTGCCCGGCGGCGGAGAGACCACCCGAGTAGCCGGTGTGTCCTGGCCCAGTGGTCACCTTCCAGCCGAGCCCGTCCACGAACTGATTGAAAGCGTCGGAGCCTTCGTTGTTGCCAAGGATGGAGACTTTGTCCTGGAAATGTGTCAGTTATATACACCTATGCATCGCTTGTAAGATTCGCCTACCTCCTGTCCCGGAGCGACATAGACGACGGCCACCTTGTGCGCCTCTCGGGCCAGGGTGCCATCGAGATGGCGCAGGTCGCGGATGTAGTTCGACGGGACGTTCGAAGCGGACTGGATCAGTTGGAAGTTCGACGCGAACTGCCTCCAGGCGAGCGATCTGTCTTCGGTGTAGTTCTCCGGAGAGACGTCGAAGGCGGCGGCACTGGCAGCAGCGGCAGAAGTCATGGCGGCGTCGGACTTGGACCTCGCGGGGATAGGAGGCACGTGGCCGGAGAACGGTCGCCTCGAGCATTTTTGGAGGAAGGCGAGCATTGGAGTCGAGTCCACAGACTGCTTCTGAGGGGGTGCGAAGGAGGCGAGATCTTGGAAGGGGTCCGCCATCACGCCGAGGATGCCAGAAGAGCTGTTCGAGGAGGTCAGAGGCGCACGGCGCTGGGCGACCTTTGCCAGCCACTCATTCACATTCCGACTCTCGTGTTGTTGATCGTGCTCGTCCTTAACCTGCCAGCAGTGGCGCCCCACGACCGTCCGCGTTGTTACCGTATCCACGAAGTCCTTATTAGCCCTGCAAATGGCACATCAGCCACCGTATAACGTAGGTGAAGCATCAAAGTAGTGTCCGACCTTGCCCTTCTTAGAAATGGACTTACATAAGAACGGAGGATCCGCTCCGGACAAAGATGTTCTGGTTGAGCATCTTCTCGCTGGACTGCACAGAGACCGAAGTTTGGATCTCGACGGGTTCCAGCGAATTCCACAAGGATATGGTAAACCCCGGAAGGGGGAACTGTCCGGCGCTTGTCATGAGAAGACCTTCCAGGAACTTCGAATCGGTCTTCCTCAATTGCGCCAGAAGTTTGGAGAGCTTCACTGCAGACTAAACAAGTAATACTAAGCGAGATTCATGGGTGAAGTAGCAAACCTTTCCATCAAGGGCCAAGCTGCTCAGCTGCCACTCGATTTCGTTGACCTCGCGAGGGT
The DNA here is from genome assembly GCA_016648015.1 of Steinernema khuongi. Taxonomy (NCBI): domain Eukaryota; kingdom Metazoa; phylum Nematoda; class Chromadorea; order Rhabditida; family Steinernematidae; genus Steinernema; species Steinernema khuongi. The sequence goes on along the minus strand of JADLIF010002088.1, from coordinate 17,485 downwards.
TCTCAAGTGCCTCTAGGGCGTTGTCCATGAGAGAAGCGAGGGCGGCTCTTTGCCCGAGCCTGGGAAACTGCTCCAGAAGGTCGGAGCACAAAAGCGGAATAAGCCGATGGTGGTGTTTCAGAAGCACCTGGAAGATCTTCGAGGCGAGCTGTGAGTCCCCTCGATCTATCGCCATAAGGGATAGGGCGTTGACACATAGCGCCAGCGACGGAAGATTTGACTCGTCGCTCAAACAGTTCTGGAGGAGCTCGAAGAGGAGCTTCTCCGCGGCGGGATAGTCGGGCGCCAGGAGGGCCGCCACCTGCACGGACCTTGCGGAGCAGTCCGAGTTCTTGATAAGGCGCTCCAGCGAGGAGAGCGCCATTGGCGAAATCACGGCCAAGTGGTCGAGGTCCATCTCCGGTACCTACAGCACAGATTGAATCACGGACCGTATCTTTGGAACTCACCTTCTCCAAGACGAAAGTGGCGGAATCGGACTGCAAAGCTTTGGCGAGATTGGCGAGAATGTGGGCCTGGACGAGATCCTCAGGGTCAGAGGCTCGGAGTACAGAGCAAAGCGCGGGGATGGCCGGGGGCTGCTGAGCCGATTCCAGATGTAGCAGGCGAAGGGTGATCCACTGGACAAGCACGTTCGCGCAGGAGATGGAGATAAGGGTTTCGATGCAGCGGGAGATGGTTTGGATGAGGATTTGGGTGTGCGCCGGATTCGTAGGGTCGACCAAATTCACGATGCGCATCCAAACGCGGAGCCACACCGCCGACTGGCCCGTCGACTAAACATTTTTGTAATGTTTAAACAGCTTCTCCACTGGGTGCGCACCTGCACCACAGAATGGATGTCGCCTTCCTCCGCCAATTGGGCGCTTTCGGAACTTTCCGAAAGCTCCTCGACGGACATCGTATCGCCAGGTCCTCCGCAGGACGCGGTGTTCGTGTCACTCCGGTCGCGGATTCTGGCCGTTGATCCCTGGAAAAGGTCCTTGGTCAGCAGATCCCTTCAAGCCACTTCCTTACCGTCTGCTCGTCCTTCTGGGAGACGAACGCAGCGTGAGGCGAGACGTCGATGGCGAAGAGGTTCAGGATCAACGCCCGGGTGACACTGTCCACCACCCGGGACCACTGCTCCGTCATTTGCGTCCAGGAGCCAGCCCGGAACACCGCCATCACCTCCTCCCACATCTTGTCCTCCAGCTCGACTTCTCGAATTGCACAAACAAAGACGCAGAGGCCCAGGAGGGTTAGAGTAAATCCTCCGGCGGTGGCGCGGCTATAGGCATCGGACCGAGTGCAGCACGCGGACACGGCGGCGGCGACTCTCCTGACCAGCTCGCTCCACACGGTGGGTGGAAGTGGCCTAGAGAGGACGTGCGTTGGATTGGCTAGGTCGCGAGCGATCTGGAGGATGTAGTTGGTGAGTTGAACGGCGGACTGCAGCCGGTCTCCAGCAGCCTTCAAGTAGGGACTGTGGAAGAAGCTCGTGGCCAGGTGGATGAGCAGGAGCGAAGAGGACTCGAGTGTCACGGCGCCGGACTCCACGAACGGGGGGAACTCCGTTTGGAGGAGCCAGTAGCGGATCAGCGTCAGCACCTTGTTGATGACGTTGGAGCACGGCAGTGGCAGCAGCATAGCTTCCCGCATCAAGGTAAGGAAAGTGTTTGTGGCCTAGAATGATTGATTTAGGAAGGTCAAACCAGCTGTATAGAGTCACCTTCTGACTAGCAAACATGGCCTTCCGGAAGAGTTTGAATCCCGGAGTGGCGTCATTCAGTTGAGCGGAGGCGATGTTCGTCATCCATCGGATCACCCAGTACCGAGCGATGACCACAGGATCGGCGGTGTCCAGTACGGCCACTACATCCACGCCTCCCTCCCACCCTCCAAAGACGTCGATACCGTTTCCTTCCAGGTCTTCGAATATCTCCGCGATGTAGAGGTTGATAACCCGATCCAGAAGAAAGCGAGCGCACTCGAACCTCCGCGTTTCGTCGTGCCACTCTATCCGCATCGTCTCCCGCGTGCAATAGTCGAAGAACTTGTCCAAGTAGACCTGAATCAACCCATAGTCAAATCATAGGAGCCACGTACACCAACCTGTAGAATCTGCGCGCGCTCCTTGGCGTTTGGTTGCATTCCAGCCGTGCTATTAGGGATCAGGGGAAGCACTCGGACAGGCGAAGGTCCTCCTCCGTTGGCTGGCATTGCACCGTTACAGTACCGTTGGATGATATCCTCGCTACTCCTTCCGTTTCGGAGAGGGAAGTAAGGTAGGAGCGATTGGAAGACCTAAATACCAAAGGCTGTAAAAGAGTTTCGAGCCTACTTCATAAATACTCTGACAAAATCCACATATTATAACGGACTAACTGACTTGGAGGAGCTTAGGATTTACGGGTTTGTGAAGCGGATAAATTTGAGCGAAACCCTAATTGAAATACCGTATCCAGTTCCGGAGTAACGTTGTTGAAGGCGGCGAGGCTCTGGTACCACATGATAAAGAGCCGGATGGCGAACTTCCTGACGGCGAGCATGTTCAGAGGACAGAGGGCCTTCTTCAGCGCTAGTTCAATCGCATTTCGTTGCCATCCTTTTCCAACGAGCTCCGGTGCTAAGCACAGCACCTGCTCGAGCGTCCACAGGGCATTCTCAGCATCCAAAGCGGTTGGAGATTCTGCATTGGACAGGTCCGCTTGAAGCAGCAGCGAGTCGACAAGATGGAAGGTCTCGAAGCTGTAGTCGTCGACCAGTTGGCGCTTCTCCTACAAGGACATGAGGGCGGAGACTTCAGAGGAGGCTTACTTGGACACACAGCGACTCCAGCGCTAGTTTAAAGTGCTTCGCCCGGGACGTCGTGTCGCGATGGACGTCCGAGAAGCGCTGCAGTGAGGTTGTTACATCCGAAGTCTTTGGCTTCCGGGCGAACATTACCTAAGACATGGATACGGTATGAGCCTTACGACATCGAATAAAGTAAACAGTTCCAGGCACAAACCAGTACAACATCGCCAGAACAATGGCAGCTAATATTTATTATTCTTTAACAACATCTGTATGTACAAGTATTAATACCCAACAACCTAGAAGACGTCGCGGAATGCCATGGCAGTGATCGGCTTGTTGTGACCCCGGAAGTACATCTTTACCCGTTCTGAGGGAACATCCCACAACCGCAGGATCCCGTCCGCCGAAGCGGAAATCATGTACTTTGAGTTCGCCGACGTAGTGAAGGCGCAGTCCCAAACCCAGCCGACCGGATTGACCTGACTGTCGTCCACGAACCGGGACAGCGGTCTCTGAAAAATTGGGTTTAAAGCATCGAGTAAAAATTTACAAAACGATATGATATCGAGAGTCCAGAACTATTGATATTCACTTCTTGGAAAAGCTTTTGACATACCTCATTCTCCAGGTTATTCGGGTCCCATAAGCACACGGATCCATCCGCAGAAGTAGTCGCTATTCGCTCGCCGTTAGGGGTGAATCGAACGTGGGTGATGTAAGTGCTATGGGCCAGAATCGGCTTCTTCTCTGTCAGATTCACTGGAATCGGCATCGACCTCTGATTCGGCGCTGCCACGACTTCCGGCTTTGAATCTACAGACCTAAACAAACTCCAATAAGCGTGGCTTCCTCATGCGGAAACTCACACATCCCAAGTGAGCAGGCGACCCTGATTTGTCGCACCGGCCACTTTGTTTCCGACCGGACTGGCGGCGACGCTTATGATGTGTTCGCCGAAGTTCATCCCGCTGAGAGGGATCGACGAGTACTGATGGCTTCGAGTGTCCCACTGGTAGCCTCCGCCCTGCCCGTCGGTGGTGATGAGCGTCGTTTGATTCGGGAGCACGCACACGCTATTGACGACTGCTGGAAGCTGAAATGTTAAATTTCTGAGGACATCCTTGAAAGCTACATATAAAAAGAAGGCATAAAGCCCCCCCCCCAATGTTGGCCAAGCAAAGTGAAGGCAAGAACCAACCTCGAAAATCTTCTCACAGTGCGGCTGTCCTCCTCGAGTGTTCCACAGTCGTATCCGCTGATCCTCTCCTCCTGTGATGAGCCTCGAGGATTCTGGGATGAAACAAAGCGAAGTGACATTTCGGACCAAGGAGTCGTTGCTCCCGGAGGCCGTCTTCTTGTACAGGTCGATGAGCTTCAGACTCTGCCAACAGGCGACCGCCATCAGTGTCCCGTCCGAGCTGATTGCCATCGCGTTCACCTGTGACTCCTTCTGAGCGATATTGTCGAAAGAGTTTCCGCTGTGGAGATCCCAGAATCGGATCGTCCCGTCAAAGGACGCCGAAGCTAGAATCGGTTGCATCTTGGATGCTACTGGGGGGATTAACCGGAAGATCTGGAAGAAGCGATGGTGAATCGTTGCGATCGGAGATTCCAATTTACAATAGTGGAGAACGAAACGAAAAAGAAGCAATAAATTCGCTCGAATTTGCAATTTCCTGGTCTCTTGAGTAGAAACGCCGCGGATTCAAACAGAAGGACCGACGGATTCGCGAGGATTCGGCGAAAAGACGCACACTGTACGGTGGAGGACCACGCGGTGGCCAACTCACTCGATGTCGACAACGTCGCGGCGACTGTAGTGACAGGCGATGATCGAGCGGCAGCAGGACGGAAGCAGTTCTGCCCTAACGGGCGCGCGCGATAGCGAAAGCGAGAGAAGACCGAGGTTTCGAGGAGGAGCAGCATCGATCAACGGCGGAAGCGGTGGATCGAACGGCGATTATCTCCGGCAAAAAGGCGATCCGGTGAAGTGTCGTCCGTCGTGATGGGACCAGCAACCAGGGAGGACGGTTGCTTGTTTGTCCAGTTTTTTTTCGTTTCTCGGGTAGGCCGAGCTTCTTTAGCCAGTTTTTCAGGCTAATATGTATGCGAAATATTTCAGACAGATTTCAGACCAAAGACTATCCGTTTGACTTGCTCTAAATTCTACGTGTCTGTCTGTGTCTGTTAAACTTCTTCATACTGAAGGCGGAAACATTTCTGCAGAAGGATTGAAGGAGCCCATATTGCTCGAGAGGTTTATCCATTCCTTCCTGTAGCGTTTTCCTTACTGAAACTGCACATTTCTATTTGCACATGAAAGGGCCTGTGTTCCTTTCCTTTGGAATGCCGTGGGCGGTTTAAATATTCGTTCCGTAAGCTATGCTAAATTGGCCTTTTGCATTACTTTTTTTCTAAGAGTTCTTCGAATCCGTCATTCTTGACCTTCTTGTGATATGTGATACCCGTGTCGTAAACTTCCATTCTTCAAATTCGATGCTCAATGTTCCAGATGGTCATCTCGACGCCCGACTCGACAGAGTTCCGAAAGGAAGTGGTCGTTAGCGCCCCGATCAACATCGCCCTGATCAAGTACTGGGGGAAACGCGATGAAACCATGATGCTCCCACTGAATGACTCCGTTTCGCTGACGGTCGATTCCCTTTGTGCCAAGACCAGGATCCGGGTCGGCGGGTCCGTGGAAGCCGACAGCGTGAGGATCAACGGCGTGGACTACGATATGACGAGTCAGAAGCGTTTCTGGAAGTGCTTTGCCGAGGCAAGGAAGATCCGAAGCGAAAGGAGCGGCGAAGACATCGCCGAGGAATGCTTTGAAGTCGTCTCCAAGACGAACTTCCCCGTGGCGGCAGGACTAGCTTCTTCGGCAGCTGGATTCGCGGCCATCGCTTATGCCCTCGGCAAGCTGTACGACTTCACGGAGGAGGAAGTGGCACGACTCGCGCGGATGGGCTCTGGAAGCGCGTGCAGAAGCGTCTTCGACGGACTAGTGCATTGGAAGGCAGGCGAGGGCGATGAAACGTCCGTGGAGAAGGCAGCGGAGAACTGGCCTGAGCTCAGGGCCATCATCCTGGTCACCTCGGAGAAGGAGAAAGCCGTTGGCAGCTCAGTGGGAATGCGTTTGACGGTACAAACTTCGGAACTGCTGAAGTACCGAGTGTCCCATGTAGTACCTGAACGGGTTACGGGTCTCGTTGAAGCCTACAAGAACTGGGATTTCACGAAGCTGGGGGAAATCGTTATGGCCGACAGCAATCAGCTCCACGCCGTGTGCTTGGACACGAGGCCACCGCTTCGCTACATGAACGACTCCTCGTGGCACATCGTCTCCATCGTCGAGGCGTTCAACTCAACGTCCTTCAGAGCAGCCTACTCCTTTGACGCCGGATCGAACGCGTGTATCTTCATCCAGGACAAGGACGTCGGTACCTTTCTCGCTACCGTAGCCAAGTACGCCCAATTCTCGGAGGATCTCAAGTCTTCACTGCCGGAATCGGGCTCCGTCGAGGCGCAGCATCTTCTAAACGTTGAGCCGAAGGACTGCTACATCACAAGCGTGATCGTCAGCACCGTCGGAAGAGGTCCTACCGTAATCGACAACCTAGACGCGGGTGATTGTTGAATCTTGTTTGTTTATTATTATTTGTTAGGTGTTACATAAAATTCTACGAATCTTCAGATTATTTGGCTTTCGATCAGAGTGGACTTCGGACGAATGCGTCCGGCGACGGAGCCTGGCATCTTCCGCCGAAGGGCTTCCGTCCTCGAGCTGTGCATTTGGATGTAGGCGTTCAGGTGGTTCATCAGGTAGGTGCTACTCCGTTCGTCCTCGCAGCGGAGCAGCATCTCGGCGGACGCGTTCTCATTCTCCTGTGGACTTACTGAAAGACAGCATGAAGCGGCACCGAGGCCGGAGGCATACTTCTGCAGTAGGGGAGTTCATTACGGTCTCGGTGTGCCGAGTGGAACTTCATCCGACAGCGCTTGCACTCAACTGCTGGACATGGGTGAAATAAGTGCGAGAGTTGGCCACGGCAGAGGTCGCAGGTGGCCGAGACGTGGTAGGTAAGCTCGACGAGGAGGTGGTTTCGCGACTCGATGGAGAAGGGTACGCTAGGAAGGGAATTAAGACCACGGCGGGTTGTCTCCACTTCGTTGGTACGGTAGAGGATCTGAAAAGGAAAGATGACGGTTGTTCAGCGTTTTTTATTTAGTCTTCCTTTCTGTCTGTCTAGACTGGGTCTACAGTCAAACAGCTGTCCAAAATGATAGATTGCCTTTTGTAGGAGTCTGTCTGAAGTTTGTCTAGACTGCCCTATGACACTTTTTGTCCACAATGCCCACCTGGAATATCGTCGGAATCTCGCTAGCTCTCGCGAATCGAACATCGGCGGCGGTGACGCTTCTGACATGGAGTAGATTCCTGCAAAGAGCACGATGGTCGGCTAGTAAGTTTTTGGTCTCTCCGACTCATTATGTAATAAAGCTTACCTGGCGCTAATAACGGCGTGGATATCGTTTGACTCGCGACGTAAGGTTACGCGATTCTCGCAGATCCGTAGAATGACCGACGTCCACTTAAACTTCCGCTTCGTTTGAGACGTCCGCACGAAGCAGCGCTTCTCTATAGGGAGGAGCGAGAGTATGTCGGCGGAGAAGAAGCCTCCGTCCCGCGAAGGAGAGAGGACTCCGGAGTCCCTGGAAAGGGACGTGGACTTCCATTCCCGCACTGATTTCATCGTCTCTTCGATTCGAAGGAGGCCATCACGGGCGGAGCGCCGCGACTTCGTCTTCTCCTGTGGGCCGTCCGGCAGAACCACCGTATCCATGGAGATCGTTGAGGAGGGAGAAGGGAGAGCGGAATCTGGAGTATCTGGTGATGGCGTAACTGAAAGGGGCAGCGAATCCTGGAGCTCTTGACGCTCTGCTTTGAGGGCGTCTATTTCGACGAGGAGTTCATATTCTTTTCTGGAGAGCTAGAAGTTGAAGGTTACGGTAAGTAAGGAAAGGCAGTTTGAGAAGGCTTCTATCAGGGCTGAAGTAAGTCCATACCTCGTCGATCCTTCCCTCTTTGGTCGTCATCTCCTTTGAGTGTCTCTGAAGCGTCTGCCTCAACTCGACCTCCATCATCGTCTTATCCTTTTCCACCTGTTTCAGCTCTGTCTCCAGTTGGGTCTTCAGGGTCCTCTGAACGAGGAGTTCCGATCGGAGATTCTCGATGGTTTCCTGGGCGCCCACGAATCGTTGCTGCATCTCGTTTACTTCGTTCTCCATGGATTCGATCTCATTTTTGTACAGATTCTGAATTGGTCCTACGTTTACAGGCTTTCCAAAGGAGAACATACTATGAATCCTTGCTCCGTCTGCAGCTGTTCCTCCAGATCCATGACCGTAAACTGGAGCTTCCTGTTCCAGATGTTCGCGTCGGAAATGGTCCTTCTTCTCATCGGGTTTTCCTCCTTGCTCTGGAATTCTCATCTTCATGACAAAAACTAACACAAGTTGAAAGGTGATACCTTCAGAACCTTGAGCTGCTTCTTCAACTCGACGTTGTCGCCCTTAATGTTCACGTTCTCCGAACTGAGGCGAAGCATCTGACCAAGCATCAGCACTACCTAAACCAGTGAAGCACATATGTGATCGCCTTCTTGGCTTTACCTTCCATCTCATCTTGTGCATGTCTCCGTTCGGCTCCTTCGGCTTCTCCATATTCTCCTTCGTTTCTTCTCTTCTGCTCAGCTGATCTTGGAGATCGGCGATCTTCCTCCTGAGGGACTCTTCAGACGCTTTTCTCTCTTCCAGCTCGGCTTCGATCTCGGTTACTCTTTCCGAGAGCTTCTGGAAGTGTATTATGTGTAAGAAGCCATGGCTATTCACATACCTCGTTCTTCTCCCTCTCCTCCAGGAGTTCTACCTCCATTTTCAGCGCCTCTCCTTCAGATCTACGTAGCTGCCCTTTCAGCTTCTCCACGTCATTCGACCTGTTCGTCGCTTCCTCAAGTTCTCTCTTCAACACTGCTTCTGAGTTGATCAGCGCCTCATTCTCCCTCCTCAGACGTTCCATCTCGCTACTCATCTCTTCGATCTCAGAATCTCTTTCCAGGATCTCCACGTCTTTCTCCTCTAAAGCCAGCTTCACTGCCTCCAGCTCCTTCGACACTTCTGCGTTCTCCTCCTGGAGCTGGGAACGCTGCTCCTTCGCGAAGTGCTCATGGTTGTCGGATTCCAAGAGACCAACGCTGTTCGTGGAGATCTTCCTCACGATGGCTTCGCTCGGGCTGAAAAGCGCCGTGAAAGGACTTACCTCGAGAAAGAGGGACTTGCCTCAGATCGTTGGAGTAGGTGAACCCTACGAAGGGTAGATGGTTGCCGACGAACGTCTTCGGTATGTGGAACGCCTCCGGCGGCGGGCTGCCCTCGTCAATGTCGTAGAAATAGCTCGTATCGTCGTCGGACTCCAAGTGTGGGATCACGGGGGCCGTCGCTGCAATCATCATCATCTCAGGCCTGCACCGCACCGCCACCCCCCACCCTGCGCGATCGTGTCGAAGGTCCACTGGTCGTTGCGGAAGAAGGGGTGCATCTTGATCTCGTCGACTCCTTGTCGGCCCAGGCGGAGGGTCTTCTCGGCAAGGAGCTTCCGGATGAGGTCCTTGGCGTTGTCGGAGATGGTCACGTCTCCGGGGAACGAGAGACTCGTGGCGTGGTTCTGGATCTTCCAGTAGCACTGCATGAGCGAGTCGTCGTAGAAGGGCGCTGAGCCCACGAGGAGCTCGTAGAGGACGACGCCTACCGACCACCAGTCCAGTTCACGGCCGTAGATTCCCTCGGTGCCCTGCAAATTGATCAAAAGTTACTTGAAACTCTAGTGAAATCTTACATTCGTGGTTAGGGCCTCCGGAGAGATGTAGTCGGGCGTCCCCACAGCGATGCAGCACCGCACGAAGCCGTCGTCCCCAAAGCGGAGACAAGTGCCGAAGTCGGCCAGCTTGACGTGTCCATTGGCGGCGATGAGCAGGTTGTCCGGCTTGACGTCGCGGTGCAGATAGCCACTTCGGTGGATGACGTCGACGGCGAGCACGAGCTCGGCGACGTAGAAGCGCGCAGCTTCTTCGGAGACGTCGTTGGCCAGCAGGAAGGAGGCGAGGTCGCCGCCGGGCAGGTACTCCATCACCATGTAGAGGTAGCACGCGTCTTGGAAGGCGTAGTGGAGCCGCACGATCCACTCGGAGTCCGTGTGCGCCATGATGTCCCGCTCATGCCAGTAGAAGGCCGAGTTCTTGCGCTTGATCTCCTCCAACTGTAAATAAAGGACTGAAGGGTTAAAGGATAAAAGCGGCACTGCACATGAAAATACCAACGTTTTGAAGGATTTTGGAAGCGCCAAAAGAGTATGCAAGTGCCAAGACCGACAAGATGGAATGATACCGTATCCCCTTCTCCCAGTTCAGGGTGACATTTCAATAAACAAAGTTTCAGCATCAGTCAACCCTGGAGCCACAGCGCGGGTTTTGTCCTTATGAAGGTTACTTTAGCTACTTTAGACTCAAGATTAAGCTCCTATCTTGACCTGACTAGTTTCCCGTTTTAGGCTTTATCACAACGCTTCTTCATTCTGGCCTGCTTCATTATGATAGGCTATCATATCGAATAGTGTTCTAGGCCTGTGGACCTGCGATCTATGCTTAGTGACCTGTTACAGCAGTTCTTGCTGGTGTCATTGATAAGGACCAAGACGCGTTGTGGAATTCATTGTACCTTTTACTCTGAAGATTTGAGATCCCGTGAAATTGGGTCAAAGTTCTACCCCTTAACTTGAAACATCCACACATCCTCAGTACATGCTTTGCGCTCACCTCTGGACACTTCAGCAGCTCCTCTCCCACACCCGTAAATCGTTCCTCCCACACCCACAACTCCTTGTTTCCTGTTTACCCACCATTTCCTGTTTATTGAGCAGCTTCATCGCGTAGAGGTTCTTGTTCGACCTTTTGCGGACCAGCTGCACCTCCCCGTAGGCGCCTCTGCCGATGGTTTTGAGGACGTCGAAGTCGGAGACCTTCACGCGGTGGGTGTTCAGCTTCTTCACCCATCGCTCGTCTAAATTCGAACATTAATGCGATGGGCAAACACGGTTTGCTCGGATTGGCGCCCCTTTGAATTCCGGCGGCCGATCTGACTCACGCCGACGTCATTGTTGTGGGTGACGCCGCCACACGTGTTTGGTAAACATCGGCCGTCGAGCCGGAACTGACCCGGAGCCCGTTTGGGGCACCGCCACTTCTGGTTTCCACCTGTTTAAAGCTCGTTAGCACCCCTTAACGGCCTATCGTGGCGTCGTAAACTGGAGTCACCAAATATGGCCAATTAGGGTGTTTTTTTCCAGACGTCTAGCGGTGGAGACAATTGGCTCAATTTTCTGCTCGTTTTGTTACAGTATGACAGGGAACGGAGATCCATCTTCAGAGGGAACATCTTCAGAGGCAAAATCTATGGCACGAAAATAAAAACTCCAAATTACTGCCCTTATTGATTTACGGCGAAAACGATTGTACCCAATTCTAAGATTTTCAAGGCGGAAATCCAGCGGGAATAATTACGCATGGTTAAAACATAAAATCAGGCACTACAAAATAGAGCTAAACCCCTTTCTGGGATAGTATGTAGTCCGAACTTTGGCCACATCTGACCCAAACACAGTTTAGAAACATTCCAAATTTAATCGGATTGGTCAGCTCATCACACGATTTATCAGTTTTTACAAATGCAGCACCACAGGGCCACAGTATGACTCACGGCATAGTCGTGATCAGTTTTTTCGACACCTTTGCCACGAAGGAGCGTCCCTAACCGATAGGTGAACAAGCAGGGACCTGAAGTGAGTTCCAAATTTCGGACTCTTAGTCTTAGGAAAGAGTAAGTTTCATACATTTTTAATTCCACAGAAGTCGAAGAATCAAAGACGGAGTACTGTTGGGAAACCAGCAACAGTGGATCTGCTATAAGGGGCTTACAACCTACTGAACTAATGAAAGACAAAACAGGGTCTCCACCGTCTTCTAAGCACAAAAAGCGATTTTGAAGAATATTTGCTTTGGATAGTCGGCATCCATTCATCCACTTTAGCCCTTATACAGTCGATCGACAGTGATCCATCTCTTTTTTCGTTCCGCATTCCACAGAAGCCGAGAAACCAAATGCTGAGTTCGCAATCGCCTTCGGAAGCCGAGCGAAAGTCGTTAATCGGCGCGATCGTGGCGCGGCGATAAAGGACTTACATCTGCTGAGGAAACTGTCGATGTTGCGCTGCTGGCGCACCAAGGGATAGTTGCAGTCGGTAACCAGGGCCGTGATGGCGTCCAGGAGTGCGTCCACACCGCCATTGGAGCGGCAGTCGAGCAGCTCCTGGAGCAGCTCCTCCGCCTCCTCCATGCGCGGATCTGGAATCTAGGCAATATGGAGCGAAGAGGACTCAGATCTCGGCTGGATCCTGCAAACCACTCGAAACAAACACGAATCAGCAACACTCGATTCGAAGCCCCTACGAAGGACTCCCTTCTCCTTGGGGGAGGGTGCGCGAGCGGCTCTTTGCAATTAGTCGATAAAGATGCAAAAACAAAGCGGAGAGAAGTGCGACGCGACGGGACAGGTAAGGAGCGCCGCTCTCCCGGTCGCCGATAAGGAGACCAAACAAGAACGGAGAGAAGCCGCCGACGGCACGTTAATCATCGCGAATGGCGATCGGCCGCGGAGGACTCCGGCCGAAAACGGTGCCAATTTGAGGCGCCCCGTGCCGCGATAAGGACGCTTGCCTGGGAAGTAGGAACCCCGTGTTATCGGTAATGGGTTAAGTGTTGCTTTTGTGGAGGGGGGGGGGGGGGTTCGAAATTTCCGCGAGGAGTGGCTTGGAGAGAGATGAACTTTGGCTTTTGGATCTTGGAGGTCACTCTCAATACACAAAACACTCTGAAAACTCGATCTAATCAAGGAGAAGCCACAGCGGGCATAAACCTAAGGTCCCCAACTGATTTCGATAATTTCGACGCGCCAAAACCTTTTTTGCTCAGTGTGGTCACGAGACGCCCGTCGTGTGATTGCCCCGCCTATCAGCTGTTTGAACATGACCGATGACCCCTTTATGAGCCATATGTTCAGGATCTTCTGGCAATACAGTGCATCGAGCAATATTTGCTGGATATGCCGATCATGGGCACCCTTTAGGGGAACTTGGCTGCAACCTTCAGACTGACTGGCTGGAAGCAGATCAACCCAGAAGTGCAATGAATCAAATGTGTTGCATATCCTGGGTTTTCTGGCAATACAGTAAAGTAAGATTAGCATAAGGGCGCTGGTTCTGGGTGCAACCTTAGATGGTTACGGATGGTTTCAACCTTATGACTGGGTGACTGGAAGACGATCAAACTACTAGCACTTCTTCTAAAGCGAGGTGAAATGAACCAAATGTGTTGCTTCTCCCACGGAGGACTCCCGACCGCTTTCGCACTCATCCTAAAGCCCTGAACTGGTTTTGTTTGTTCCCATGTCAGGATGGAGCGCTCGAGCACTTTACCGGTTGACACCATAATTCGATCGTTAAGCTAAAGAAAGATGGGAAGGGCTATGGGAGATTGAGGTTTTTGAATGTCGGCTCTTTTACTACGCAAGGGAAGTTCGTCAAGTCCAGCTCTAACCAAGTCGCAATATTAAAATAGCATCATTTATAGGCCAAACTCTTTGAGGGTTATCCAATTTAGAATCCTAGTATCTACAAGGCAGCTCGGTAGACACTTAGGGACCATCATAGTTTTATGGAGGCCACGAGTAGTCGATGTGACCAAAGAGTGACGCTCCTTTCACACCACTAGGTTTGACACTTGCACAGGTCGCACCTTGACACTCCAAGCGGGACAAACAACGTCATTTCAAGGAAAAAGCTGATTAGCGCCTCAGATTGATCTTCAGTGTGAGAGCCACGATCTGGCCTAAGGTCCTCCTGAAAGCGCGTGACACCAAACAAGCTAAAGAGGTTCATCGGTGGACCATAAAGTTTTTCGCCCGTCATTGTCCATGACTCTGCTTGTTATTCCCAATGTGACATCTTTATGGACGCACATGCGGCTTCTTCCTTTCGTCTAGCTGATCATAAACCAGCAAGGTCACAGGTAACCCGTGGTCTCTACACGGTCTCTCTATCAGCCGATAGGAAGTGCCACTGGACAGAGGATGAGCTTCCTTAACAAGAAGATAGAACTTCATGCCTATTCTACCCAATACTGATTGCTAAGTGACTTCTAAGTCAATGTTTGTCATATAGAGGTAGGAATGGTCACAATCTGGACCGTTGCCGAGCCGTCTGCCCGATTGGCAGAGCAGCCAGGAATTTACTTCCAAAACATCCAATGGAGGCAGTCGAGCTACATCCATCAAGAAGACCAAAGATGGAAAACTTTGAATTAGGTTCCGTAGCTCCGCATTCCCAGCTTTATAACACATTTGTCATGCCGAGCTCTCTCGCTGACCACAAGGGAGCGGTCCTTCATCCTATCCAGAACAGAGAAAACAGAGTTAGATGATAAATTTAGCTTATTGGAATGTGTTAGGTAGAGTTGCTCACAGGGCTTAAGGGCCCACCAAAAAGCAGCCCTCCCAGTGGAAAAGACTTTTCGAGCCAGTGATGCCGACTCTATCGAGAAAATCCTATAAAGTCGAGTTTTCGGAAAATACTCGAGTGATTTCACTTTTGTGGCCCAACTATATCTTTAAAGCGTTATTTTAATGTCCCCAACACGCCACTTAAATAAAATACTTGAGTTTGCGACTCAAGTCGCGAGTCGCTTTCCGAAAAACCTATCAAATCGAGTATCAGTCACAACTTGAGCCGTAACTCGACTCGTTACTCTATCGGCATCACTGTTCCGAACACGGTCCGGATTGTGTGGTTTGCAGCAACACCCAAAGACACGAACACAGAACACCGACGTTTTCCAAAACACTTGACACCAGCGTCCGCAGAGTCGGCCCAAAGACTGACGCGACTCTATTTGCCCTGTGAGTTGCGTGATCCTTATCACCCGGTTGCTCATTTGCGTAAACACTTGCCCCTCGATGCTCCCTTCCCCGAATCGATCGCCCGAAAAATCAAAATAAAAACGCGATAATGCGCAAACATATGTTGGGATATGGCTTGGGGGAACCCGTTCCGCTCCACAACCCAGTCATCAATCAGAAACGGTGTCACGTGGCTCGTTCCCACCGCGGGGTCTTCGGAAGGGGATTATCGTGGCGACGGCTTCCGAAACGCGCGTGATAACCCGTGCTTAGAAGGGGAGAAGTGGAGATGCTCCTGGGTGACACTGATACCAGGGATTTGGTGGATTGTTTGGTCTGGGTCCTACTGGACATAAGGAGAAGGAAAGGTAAGGACACGGTAGGTGGAAAGTGGAGAAAAACATAAATGGAACGTACATTGGATAAAGCCATACGGACGCTGCCTACTGGATCTAAACAAGGCCCAAAACGGCGAAGAAGCAGGAATTTTCTTCTATTAGATCACTGTGACCATAGAGAAGCCAAGGAGTGGAAAAAATCTCTATTCCAAGTGGTCAAAGTTGCGGGAGACTTCTCGCACAGAGCCTCAGGAAAATCGACGAGGGCGCCGCAAACTCAATGGCTTCATCGTCATCGTTTATGGAGAAGGAGTCGTCTTATCACGAGAAACTGACGTCAAGTGGGAACGCCAAAAGGATCGATGAGAAGGAGGCATATTTCGCAGAAGGGGGAGTGTTATAGGACTGAAAACGATCATTGAGGATAAAGGAGAGAGGTGAGAAGCTATATGGTCGGATGAAGGAGATGCCTGCAGGAGGAGATCTTCTATGCATAAGAATGTTTCCAGTGGGTCACTCCCTAGGGTCAAATGGTAGCGGTGCAGCCAAGAACGTCAAGGATCATTGGTTGGACAATAAAAGTCACGTGGCAAGGTGGGACACAGGAGTCGACTGGGAACACTGGGAGTTGAGAAGCAAGGTGTGACTTGGTGAAGGTCGCACTAGCAGTGTCATTGTGTTATCCCACTACAAAACGTGCGTTTTGCAAATGAGATTCGTTGGTCGCAAGCACGCTATGGTCGACTTCTGGGATAGGCTATATTCTCTTCTAGTGTTTGTCTCCTTATAGTTGTCGGTGGAACGTTGGCTGTCATACTTCAAAGGGCATCGCGACAAGAGAGCAGTATTTATGCCGATGATACGTAAGATAGTACACAGGATTCGCACAACAATGATATCCTCGGAGGAATGCTGCTTGGCGACCAGTCGTTTCACGCGCTTTAGGATCATGCGATCAGTATCCGCAGATTTGGATAACTTTGTTTTGAAGTCCTGTGGGTAACGAGCTGAAAACTTCCGTGAGAGGGATGGCGAAAGCACCATTTCTTGGTCAACAGATCGCCGGTCGGTTGGCCGAACACAGTTTCCAGCGCTGAAAGATCATCCTGTAGCAAGAACACAGCGTCCAAGGAGCGCGTAACAAAGAATCCGTCCAGCCAGAGCTGGCAGAGGTTCCTCAGCGAGTCACACTGGAGCTTTTGACATGTTGAATTGGATGCGTCGTCGATGTAGATATCCATAATGCTCGATTTTGGCCACGCTTCCACCAAAGTATTTAGAGTGTCGAGAGGCCAGGCGCCTTTCAATAGCAGAACCTCTGTGCGTGCTGTGCTGAGAAGCTGATGCAGAAATTGGAGGCTATCGGTGAATAAGCTGAAGTCAAAGTGCCTACGCATCAGACGGCTACGGTACAATAAGACGGTTTCTCTGACGTTCCTGAGAGAGTAAATCGACTGTATTATGGAGACGTCGTGACAATATCCTTCGACATCTAAATGGCTCCTAATGGTGAAGCGCTGTAGGTAGGTTAGGTAGCGATCGGCAAACGAAAGGAGCTCGGCTAAGAGTTCTTCTTCGATCTTATAATTGCTTCGTTCCGATAGAATAATACTTCTGATTCGTAGACGCCTCGGGCTGAGCTTCTTCACCTCCTCAAAGGACATCCTCCCACCGGAATCACACACAAATTCATAATAAATTCCTTGTTCTGCACCGCGCCTACGAGAAGACAAGTTGAGCGAACAGCCAATCCGGGAGTCGCCTTCTTCTTGGGCCGCGGCGTTCCACACTCCGCCGAGCTCCTGGAGGTCCTCCAGGGATTCCAAGTGGGCGACGACGTCCGCGACAAAGTAGAAGGAGATCGAGTCCATCAGAAGAAGAATAACTGGGCGACAGAGCAAAACACCATGACTTATTTGCGGTGTTATGCTTTCGCACAAATTTTGTCTTCACAGAAGCTTCACAAAACAAGTTAAAAGACTGGGAATGTTCAGAGCGACGCAGCTTACCGTTCGAGGATTTTACACTTGCTGGACGGGCATTGTACAGTATATTTAATTCTGTATATTCTGTATTCCATGATCCAAGCGTTAAGCCTCTTCTGGAATTTTTTCGAAAAACACGCTACTGTTTTTGGCCTTATCTTTGGCCGTTCTTTCTCAAGATTGCAAGTTGGCTAGGCTGGGC
Organism: Steinernema khuongi; assembly: GCA_016648015.1. NCBI lineage: Eukaryota > Metazoa > Nematoda > Chromadorea > Rhabditida > Steinernematidae > Steinernema > Steinernema khuongi. Next base: position 113 of record JADLIF010002088.1, on the reverse strand, counting down.
TAGAATAATCTGTAAGAAGCCTTTACTCTGTGATTGTTGCACGTTGGTTATCAGTAGAAGAGCATTAGCAGAACAAGAATATCCTCGGAGGAATGCTGCTTGTGCGACCAGTC